>JTDE01007016.1:28200-41141 GCA_014338405.1 Paragonimus skrjabini miyazakii | reverse complement strand
GCTGCCCTGACGCCGCCACACGAAAAATATGGTGCAGGTTATCATGTAAAGGGCTTCAAACTTCAAGACTAGTAAAGCATCAACAAGCAAAAAAACTACATGTTAAGGATGCCGTACACCGTGATCCATAGTACGCGTTAACCGTCTTGAGCGATGTGTTTGTGCGCGCACATATGCGAGCGATTTGCTTAGAGCGTTTTTGGTCCAACCGTACAGTCTACCAAAGCACTGATTGATGTGGACACCGGCTTTCCGTGCACCTATCCAGAGAACATCATGAACGTTTGGCGCAAACATTTGATAGCCTACTAAATCGTCTTGCTACCAGTGATTGAGTGACCGTGAGCAGCCTGCCACAGTAGGCCATCAAGCCTTCACTTGCTCTCGCTCTTGATTTACTGGAATTGCCGAGAGCGATCGGTCAACTTCGCAACGGGAAGGCTGCGGACGAGGATGGATTGCCAGGTGAAATCCTAAAAAATGGCGAGCTGGCGTTGGAACGCGCTTTGTTCCAGCTGGTTCACTACATCTGAGAGCACGAGGTGATGCCACAACATTTCAAGGATGCCGTGATAGTACCTTTGTTTAAACGTAAGAGTAGCAAGCAATACCCCGACAGCTATCCAGGCATAAGTCTGCTGACCTGCTCAAGTAAGGTGCTTGCAAGAATCCTTCTGAACCGATTGAATACGGGAGTCTTGGAGACGAATGTTTCTGAAGAGCAATGCGGATTCCGCGCTAGTCGCAGTACGATCGATTTGGTGTTCGTCGCTAGACAAATTCAGGATGAATGACGGGAATGGAACCAGCTCCTGCATGCCCTGTTAGTGGGCTTCATCAAGGTCTTCGATTCCGTGAGCCGCAAGACGATGTGGACGAGGTTTGGTGAGTTAAGATGCCCAGGTAAGTTCGTCACTTTGATTAGATTGTTGCATGTGGGCACGAGGGCGAAAGTGCAATTGTGTGGATCGACCTCTGATGGTTTTGACGTTGTCACAGGCGTGAATCGAGGAAGTGTGATAGCCCCAGCCCTATTAGTTTATATTTGACTGCCATGGTAGCAGTAACTTTGTATGACTCTGGGGAGGGCGACCTTGAGGCTGAGTACCAGACGGACGGGCGCCTGTTGAATATTCGAAGTTTTGGCGCTCCAAAGTCGGCTACGCACTTCAACGATGTGTATACTTTTGCTTGCAGATGATAATGCGTTATTTGCGCATTGCAAAGAGGAACGTCAGCGACTCACTACAGCTTTTGCGACCATGGTATCCAAATTTGTTTCGGATATAAACACGGTGAATCATTTTCTTCTCTCTAGAATCTTCGGAAGGAGGTGGTGTGCCTGCTGAAGCCATGCTGATGCTCAGTCAGCTTTGTTGGCTAGGTCACGTCTGTTGGATGAACAATGACCGGATTCCAAAGCACACGCGGTACAAGCAAGTGAGAGCAGGTAATGCAAATCCTGGCGGCAAAAACATAGATACGAGGATGTTATTGAAGTAGGTCTTTCGTGTTGCAATATTGATTTTAGATCTTGAAAGGTGTTGTAAACCCTCCTAAACTATACGCTGGTTCGATCTCGGTATAGTGGTGTGCTCGATAAAATCGGATTCTCGTCCCGGTGATCATTAACACGAAAATCTCGGTCCCGAATAGTACCGTGACTGTACCCCGATTGGCTCCCAAGTCAAGCCCAAACGCCGCGTAGAAGGGAAACCGCTTTGTTCCGCTCCAAAACGTGTGCCACAAAAGCGACAATTACAAGGTATTTATAGGGCGCGTGATGATCAAACATTCCGAAGACAACAAAGAGTACAGTTACCGAAAGAAAAAAGAGTTAGGGTCGCAGATGAGCCTAGCGTTATAAAAAGTCTCGACCGCTTTGAACAGTTCCGCTAAGTAGGGCCGAATCAATCGTTTTTCTGTCTTTCTCACAGCGGACGCGGCTCGGCACGATAACACGGTAGGGGTCCTAACAAAAGGACTTAACCGTGAATCGGACTGTCTGAAAGAATACGATTTGAACGAGCGTCCGAAAGTTCACTGAACAACAAATGCTCGGCCGTGAAATGAAGCACGCGGTACGCGAAGGAACTATAAGTGCCATAGATTGTGATGACACGCTTATATGGTGTAGCAATGAATGCAGTCGCCCTATCGGATTAGTAAGTTGAAATTTACTCATAGCACAGCGTCAGCGAAGAGACGGCAAGTATGTTAGGCACGCGTAAGCTATGTCTACTATGGGTATTTTTCTTTCCCTATCAACCAACAACCGCCACTGCTTGACAACTCACACGCTATCCTTTACAGAAATCTGGGTCATTGTGGTCTCCTACGTTCCCTTTCTTTCAGCTTTGTTAATGCATTGTACTGCGTTTGTTTTTCAATCCGAAGTTGAATTTTGTCCTCTCTATATTTTCTAGAGTGCAATAATATGTAATTCTGTATTGAACTATTTCTCACCTGATATTTTCAGCATTTCTCTTATCAGTTTAGACTTTACTATCGAGGTCTCTATTTTTCCAGAGATAAGAGTTCCGCTTTCGTACTAGCCTACTAACTGGCTAACCAGTATTGGCCGGCTGAACATGAGGGCCTCATTCACACACTTCCTGGTTTTATTCATTCGGGTTTACACTTGTTACGTGGTGTGTGAGTGGAACCGAAACTGGCGCAGTGCAAGCCACTTGTGTTGATGGTTAAGCGCAGGCATTCTTAGGCTTCGGACACGGTGACAGGCTAATCCGACATGGATGCCACCAGCTCTGTGTCTGTGGTGTCCACTCGTGCACTTGTCAATAGCTCGGCCTGCTGAATCTCTGTTTGTGCACTGTGTCTTACTGACTAATCACGTGATCGTTTAGTCAAGACATTCGATGCGTATGTTGATTGAGGCTTTTGCTTGCACATTCTGCCTTATCAATCGTCTTCCGGACTTACGTGTTAAGGCAAATGACTATTTTCATATCAACCGACCCTCTCGCCGTACCCCGCAAGCTTTTACTGGTGAAATCCGTAGTTCACAACAATCCGAATCATATCTACCCTATTTCGAGGATTTTGATAAGGCCAAAAATTTTGTCCTCTAACACTGGTATTCAGAGTTCTCATGTACACTGATGCCAGTCACAATCTGACCATGACTAAAAGCTGACCTCAGAACGTGGGTCCTACATGAATTTCACTGCTGCCATCCTGGTATCATTTGGGTGAAAGAATTGGCAAGTAGCCACGTGTGCTATCATCAAACGGATTCCAACATCGAGAAACTTTGCGAAAACTGTCCTGCGTGTGCGCTGACTGTCAAATCCCCGTTAAAAATTGAGTTACAGTTGTGGTCATTGCCGTAGAAACCGTGGCAAAACGATTCATGAATATATTCAAGAGAGTTTTTCGAATAAACAGGTTGACCCCTCCAAACGCTTTTTCACACTTACCGAAAGACACCGAAAGGAAAGACGCCGAAAATGAAATTCCCAGATTAAACGACGTATGTGAAAGTTATTCAGAAAGTTTGAGGATAAATGCAACGTGTTTCGAATTATACAATTTGTTTTTGTGATAGCAAGTTTTCCTGTCCGACAGGGTTCGGAACAAACAAGACGGAGGACAACAACAAGTGAATTCTAGCCTATTTCATTTCAAGACGCAGGCTACGGTTTGCTGTCTGAGCTGCACACAAGACGACATAATTAAGACTCATTATTCAAATAACACGACCGGTCTGCACACAAAGAATAAACTCAAGTCACTTACTCGCTATCTGTAGAAACATTTTTAAATTCACCTATATTTGTGGAGTCGAATACGTTGGCCGAACGATGAGAGTGCTCGAGGCCTGTGTGTTGATGCACATTCCTAATTTACTATCCGACAACAGAACCACAGCAGTTCAGTCTTCTTACACAGGAAAACTAAAAGAAACGCGACGTGAAAACCAATGAAAATTATGAGATACAAAATACTGTACAGGAGCATGGATTCTGACATGAAATGCTTCTAGGTACCCAAAGGAACTGGGCATTGGCGATCGTCGCAACCATGCTGTTCCGATGACCAGTGTTTTTTAGATAAACGAGTCTATTTGTTGTTTGTCGTGTTGAAGTGCATAGTCCATGCATTGGTTTGCTGAATAACCAGTTATTATGCCATCTGCATTCTTGAATCACAACACAACGATTGCCAGATGAGGCCGATTATAGTGTCTATACAAAGCATATCTTGCGTAACATTACCATTGCGTTTTGTGTTCCCTGGTATTTATGTCACAGTATGTATGTGGACAGAAAAGTTGCTCTGTTCCTCAGAAGTGGCTCACAAACTATGTTGTTCAGGCGTGACACAAATTTGAACATTTTGAGATTCCACGTGATGACTGTCGCTCTGGTCTTCGGGGATTACGTTGTACGTTCTCTAAGTTAAGTGCCCGTGCTATGTCTCTGATTTCGTCCGATATTCACTGTTCACTTCTGTTAAACAAGACAATTGGGTGATACACCATTGGACAAATTCCACAAAATGTCTGTTGCTCGTCTTCAGAATTGCGCCAAAAATTAACACACTATCGAACATCTCCTAAGCTTGTCATGTGTTTGAGTTGGTCAGTCCTGAGACGTTTCTCAATGACCTTTTAGTGTGAACCGAGAACGAAGCCGTTGATAACGCCCGAACGAGATAGTTGACATAGTAAGATAACTAGTGATTTAACTGTAAATCTGGAGATGATAAATCAGTTTTTGCAGAATACTTCACTCGATTCAACTCCTGTAGAATACCATCTAATATAGTATGTTGATGATGTGCTTGTCGCATTTGTGCGTTTAATTACTTGAAATTGATACAAGATTACATTGCTTCTGCTTTTCTTCAAAACGATTTAAGTGCACAGTTAGATTTTTCGTTTCAACATTGCATGATCATCTACTAGAAAACTCGGCCCAATGATTAACATAGTTAATAAGCTGACTTGTGATTCTCCAATTTCAGGTGGTCTATTTTAACTAAACAGGGGAATAATGTTTGGGCTCACTTCTGACTTTTGCATTTTGAACACTTGCAGCTCTATTAATTTGCTGAAACAAACTCCTCTTCACATAGCTTACACAGTGCACTAAAGAGGTGTGGCTTTGTAACTCGGTTGACTGAACACTCACCGCGTCTGGGCGTGCTGTTAGTGTTGGTGGTTCTAATCCAGTGGGAATTTAGGTTGTTGGTAGTAGCGTTTCTCTTGAATTATCCAATCTACCGAACTAAATGCCAGTATTGTCAAAGTGTTTAGGTGAAGTTGAGTAAAGTACAAACAGCAACATCCAACCGCCTTGTTCGATAGAGTTTCACCTCCGGCTGAATGACATTCATCCTAACATACAATAGTAGCACACCACATCGACGTAAATAACGTTCACCTCACTCCCAGGGTGTAAGTTCCAAAATGACAGTCTATGCAATGCGTACTATAATATATATATATATATATTATATAGTACAGGTAACAGTTTCTTCCCACTGGTAACCCGTCGCTTACCACCATCTCCTGCGCGACTAATATCTTCGACAAAATTTAAACATGGGAATTTATAATCATGTGACTATGACTAAGCCAGCCCCTTGAGGAAACACACAGGAGTGATAAAGAAATATGATAAACGAAATAAAAATGGAGTGAAATTCTCATTTTTACTACATCAACAAAACATCGATTACTTATAAGTAATGTGGCAGATTTCACAACTGTGGTAAATTTGTGCTTCCGCTGTATTCGAAAACGTTTGAGATGCCAGCGTGGCTTAGTGGCTCAAGCAGTAGAACGCTGGTTGCGTTTTAGCACGCTGTTTCTGTCGCTGATTCGAATCCAGCCAAAGCCCGGATTTTTTGCATTTGGCTCTTATCCATAAGATTGATTAGCAGTCACCTTTGTGGACAAGAATTTGTTCTCACATCATGCACTGTTATATCTTCTTCAGTACTAGTTCGGTTTGACCAACATGTTTACCGTCAGCTCAAGTCCGTTCTATAGCATCGTAGCTTCGAACGGGAAGCCGCTCCTCAATGTGTCACTTAGATCGCACAGGTTGGATGACCGTCTTAAGTGAAGAAGCCATCAGCATTTCCAGGTGACAGTAATTGAGTGCTGACTGACAACTCCACAGACTCAGTGCATGTAGCAAGTGCGGACACCACAGCTGTCCTGAGGACAACTACTTTTACACCACACAATGTCCCAAAAACCCGCAGCACTGTGAAATTAGTCCACCAGGTTCAAGTAAAATGAAGTGCGCCAGACTGTTATCAAGACCATTCTGCCAGCAGTTTAATCAATTCATAACGGCAGAGAAAACTTCCCACAGCTTGGATGATATCCATCTTTAAAGGAGGTGATCACAACGAGCCCATCACATAGGTCGACTACCAATATTGGTTGTTACTTTCAACGTCATAGAGAGCTTGACAGACCACCCGTTATGCAAACACTCCGTTCCATTCGCACTGCTGCCTGATAGTCGGCATGGTTTCTGAAATGGAGTCTGGTATGTTACCAGCCTACTTAATTCCCGAGGAGATTGAGTAACTGCGGTTGATGAAGACAAACCAACAGATGTGGCCTTTTTAGATCTCGATGTTCATACAAATATAAAAGTATACCAGTCAACTCTGCCATAAAAACTTCGCAATTACAGTATAGAGCATTCAGTACTCATGTAGCCCACCTGTTGCCTACCAGATATTCGCTCTAATGTCAGAGCAATAAAGGGGTTTTGTCAGAGTGGTATTGTGAGACCAGCGGTGTTCCACAGGGTTCCATACCAATTTTTACCCTGTTTGTATTCGAAATCTTGCCGCTTGTCAACTCCCTGTTAACGCTGATGCCACTGAGGCTGATAAGCTACGTCACCTGTGACAGTGAAATGACTTTCGGTTGTCACTGACGGCCAGGGTATATGGTGCTTTGGTGAGTTCTGTTTAGTTGTATGGTTAGGAAACGTTACCTAATCGGGATGACGTTGTCGATAGACTTGGTGTGCTTAACAGTGTGAGTTCGACCATCTGTTCAGTTTCAACTTTCACGTCGTAAGGCTGCTTATTAGGAAATAGTCATAGCAGTATCATAACCGGTTGCCAGCATCGTGGAAAATGTCCTCAAATTTTTCTGAGAACATAAAGCTAAAAATGTCAGAATCTGAACACGACTGATAAACTGCTGCTTGGATGAATGTCTGATATTGAAAGTGATTCGAGTGACTGAGTATGATAGCCTACACCGAGGTTAGGCGTTAAATAACTGTTTCTTGTGAGGAGTGACAAACTACAAACTCAAGTGTCACCAGCGTTTGTCTACCAAATTACACTTACTCGCCTCCTAAGGCTTGTCTCAGTTGAAGAACAGCGCAGGATCTTGGGCATAATTTGCTTGCGGAATGTGTCATGAAGAGATGACAGGCAGTAGTTAATGCGGTGTTTGGTACCTACTGATTCATTGGCAATGCAGTGAGATAAAAACAGATATATGTGACTTGTAATTTAGTGGTAGAAGGCTGGATTTTTCTAGATTTTCCTGGATCGCTCCTAATGAGCAAAGGATCATGTATCTACACAAACAGGTATACACAACGAAAACCGTACACTTGATTTGCGAGTAAGTGGACGTACGCAAGACCAAGGTTAACTGCCATAAGAAAGAGAACCGGAGGGAGGGTGTTACATAGTGCATTTAGATTTTGTTAATGTGAAGTACGAGCTACCAGCAAAAAGAAACACAAACATTTTAATACATAAATTTCCTGAGCATTTGTGCACTGCGCCATCTAGAAATGCTCATAAAGCTTGTGCAGTAATAGTTTAGGGAATGACTGTCTACTTCCAGAAGACTAAGTGAATGAGGTTCCCCGAATGGAGAACTGGGGATATCAGAGCACAGCAGGGCACGTGAAAATCAGGTTGCTTCTGATCAATTTTCGAGGGCAGCTGGCTTGAGATAGACTAGTGTCGTGCATAGAGGAGATATGTAGTACCATCATGTTGTTTATAACCATCATGTCGGACAATTTCTATTTTGAGGAACGTAAAAACTCAGAGTGGCAGCCAAAGTTTGATAGGAAGAACTCTAGCGATTAAGAGTTCAAGGCTAGACTACATTATATCTCCCGTTGAAGCCGTATTGATAAGTCCCACACCAGTGGACAGGGGTCTGAGACTTGAACACAAGATAGATCCCGTTGAAACCGCTGTACTAGATACCGCACTTATCCATACATCAACCAATGAATCGTGAGTCAGCAGACCTCATTTGGTCAAAACGAGAGAAAAGTTGAAAGAAAAACAGGTGATTCGGTTGAAGAATCGAAACGAGCTTTGTTGAGATCACAACCAGATAGGTTGTCTTCATCTTGGAGACCGGTGGAGAAGAATTACTGATGTCAGTGGTTAAAAACGTCAAATTTGACCACATGAAAGTTCTCACTAAAGGTGCACTGCTTGTCTGGGGACCATTTATGACGTCAGTTGGATGTACAAGATCGAAGTGCTTCTACTCGGCTCACCGATGACCAGTGATCAAATGGAAAATAAGCAGTACCATCACGTCATCAAAACATGTACTGCTGCTATCGCCCTTCCAATCCACTGCTACTCTGGCTACAGGGAGAAACCAAAAGGAAGAGATGAAGAATCTAACGTCAGCAATAGATACCACACTCAATGAAATGGACCTAAGAGTCATGTACTAGAATTAGATAAATAACCAACGGAAAACCAGTGTCGTTCTAGTTTGTGCAAGTGCTACTACACCCGGTACCGACACATCTGGTATAAATCAAACACGCCATAACTCGTGAACGTGTTAAGTCTATAATCAAGACATTTAACATATGCGGCTCTGCCCGGAGGACTAAAGCAATCTACGGAAGCCAATCAAATGAAGTTACTATATTCCAATTAGCCCAGTCTCTTGAACAAATTGGAGGAAATTAGTAAAGCCAGTGAATGAAAGAATGTCACATGTGTTACTGAGACATGGCTTCAATAGGACGAAACACATATGATTGTAAACTAAGCTGTTCATAGAAGTGATAACTCTGACAGCGCCCGAGGAGGTTGTTTTCTGTTTGTGAGAGATAAGGCGAAGTATATATCTGCAAGTGATTCCAGGTGCACATGCAACGTGTATGTAGTTTGTGATTTGCACCTGTGAAATACTCTATTCGCATTCCGTGTGTAGAAAGCGTCAATACTCCAAGAGGACAGGCAGGTTGTCAAGCCGTTAGATGGTTAATTTTGCTATGTGTAATGGAGGGATGAACGATTTTTAATATCCTAAATGGATTGCAGAATACCACCGTGGGATGTTAAAACATTTTTTATCACAAAGGAGAATATTAGAACTTAAATTGCATCACTTTGAGCTGACAGGGTAGCAGGGCTAGACGAATTATACTCGGTAAGATTGAAAATAGCGGCAGAAACATTAGCAATGTTATTCACGGCATTGCTCAACAAACTACCAGTTAGGGGAGTTATTCCAGATGATTAGAAAAATGCTGCAGTCGGCCTACTTAATATAATGGGGATCAGAGGCACGTTTCGAATTATTAGCCAGTGGGCTTGGTAGGCGTACCGTACCGAAGTTAAAAGTTAGGAGATAAATGTGCGACTAGGTTACACACACTGATTAATTAACCCTGCAAAACACGGGTTCCTGAGAGATAGATCTTGCCTTTCCAGAAGCGCCAAAGCCATGGATAGAGCCAGATAAGTATATGTTGATTATTTTGATTGTATGAAAACCTCCGACTCTGTCATTCCTCATCATTTGTTGGCCAGGCTATTGACCTATGATAGAGCTACATGGGTTTGTAAATGAACTGAAAATTGTTTATGCAGTACTACCATAAGAGTAAAGATCTGCGATGCTGTGTTTAATAACGCTTAGTACTGAAAGCAATAGTCACAGAATAATGTCTACAACAAAAACGGAAAAATAAACTCTATAATCTACTCTCCTAAAAAGACACACTCACTCTATTACTGCTGCTGAAACAAGATTTTCAAACAATTATCTAATCGTTCCTTAATTCAGTTGCCACCAACGTTTCAGAACCATGCCGGACAAGTTATTCTACTTGTTCGCAACAAGAAGGGGAAAGAGATTTTTGTAAACTATGTTTTACAGCCCTCTTTCATAGGTAACGAGCAGTTGCCAAGCACTTGTCCTTCTCTCAAGTCTACGAACTGTCCCATACAAACCCTAGTAGTTCCTACAATATTATATAAACTTAAACCGAATCTCCTGTCTGACATCAATGTTGTAATGTGAATGTACTTAATTTGCTTAGTCCGTCTCAACAGCTTATGCTCTTCGGTCCCCTCAGCAACGCGTTACCACGCGCTAGACCCTTTCCAAGAAATGTGCTTCTTTTCCCAAATATGTTGCCCATGTTTGCACACAGTATACCGGGTGCGGACGTGAGGTAGCATAGTACAGGGGTCCCCACACTTTACTTTTCATACTGAGACTCGAGGCTACAAGCATGAACAATGCTCATCATTTGCCTTCTGGCCTTTCTGCTCAACGTTTTGTAGTTTTTCTAGTTAAACACCACATCTCTACCAGTTCCAACCTCATCGATAAGTAGTAGCTGTCATTTACTTGTTTAGAAGATAAATGCAGTTTGTTGATTACCCCGTTAATTAGGTGAGATATCACTGTCAATGACATTCTTTGATAAGATAGCCTGATATCATTTACAGGTAGAAAGCAGTTTGTTTCCAATCCCACCTGACAAATCAGTTGCCTAAAAAGGGAAAGGTGGCAGGTTGTGCTTTTCGGGACAACACAATGTGGTCGAGCGTTTGAATTCCATTGTCCGATCATGCCTATTGTACGGCTATTAGCGTTGTGGTTAACACACTAATCTTAAAAGCACGAGGGTTATAGTGCAAACTCCGATCCGGAAAAGGACATGCATTACTGATGCGTCCTAATAAAAGCGAAACTCAAGACTGATGCTTTCTTTCGAAGTGGGCTAGCCAAACAGCTTATCTGAATGCGAAGGCTACAGTCAAATGTGGGTGGTGTTCAACGTGGAACTACTTAAATCCACGAACTTCTACTAATAATTCTATTGTCGCTTGACTACTTTTTTCTCTTGTTTTATTCTTGAAATAGCTATTTCCTCTCAAGCCATGTGTACTTTCACATCAACCTAGAAACGATTAGTTTCAGGACATGCTGGTCTGGTTATTGTCTGATGCTTGAAATTATACGTGTGTCTCGCGAATAAGCGAGTCTCGTATTTTGCATACATAGACGACTACTGTCATTAGGCCTCAAGAAACCCGTGAAGTCAGTCGTGTAACATGAAAGGGTGCTTGGAATTTGAGAATACACTTGAATACGAGGTTCCATTGAGACATTTTTGGCCACTGTAGCAAGGTAGCTATCTGAGACGGAAGCAGAAACTATTCGCGGATTTTCCTTTGTAAGACGTAATGTAAGCTGCAGGTTCACCCTTTGGATCAAAGCTGGATTTGAACGTCCATAGACTCCGCTAATTAGTCCAAAGTAAGTGGGATATTTACGTGAGTAATGCGACCGTCGGCCACCGAGTATTTTTGAGCGCTCGGGGTGCGCACTTTGTAAACTAATCACGCTGCACAGCCTATGACAGCTGGGTCACATACATAGCATGCCGCCTAAGGGTTTACCACACCGAGTCTTAGATCACCAACAGAAATGTAATACTGCACAGTGATCAAGCAACGACGTGAAAACTAACCGCATTGTTGAGTACAGCTTCCAGGGGTCGTCCGTCCGGTTAGGAACCTGGTGGTCACTCAAACCGCTGGTTAGAAATAGCAGTGTGTTGTAGTTTGTGGCCTGCTTGCATTCCTACCATTTCTGGTTCTTCTGCTTATCCGTGCATGGCCACCCTTTTTTTTCTCCGAGAAATTTTCTTCTAGATTATTCTACGTCACCTTTGTTGTGGGCGGCGAACAAAACTATGGTACCTTCCGGTCAGACTCCTGACCATCGTGGACGAACAAATAAACTGGGCAATGTAACCATAACTAGAGAGCTACAGAGCGATTTATGATTTCTAAGTCGCTGAAGCAGAGCAGAGCGGTCTTTCTTTTACGGATACATTTAAAGTAATGAACCCACGTCTTTTGGAATATGGACAGTACTTTATTGGAGGTAAAAACTGCCACTACCTGTAAGCAGTAATTAGGTAAGAGTTTACGTTAACTGCGTTTGAGTTACTCACCATGTTGCCTGGACACTTTCACTCACTCTGTTTCGTTATTACGTTCAACTCGTTGGTTCGCCGTCATCTGGATCGCATCATCTAAGCACCATTGACTGACACCCAAAGAGCTCTAATATGTTGCGGTTTATGTTGAACGGACTAGAACAAAATCGAGAGGAAATCGACTGAGCATTTTACTCCAACAGATCAATTCATCAAAGCTTTCTTCGAAGTTTGTAACTAATTTAAAACGGCAAGTCTACCGTTTTCTCTTCGAGATCTGAGCGGAATGTAGCCTTAAGTATTACCGTTAAGTTGTTTATAGCTTAGATCTCGAAAACCAAGGTTTGAGGTACAGTTTATGAACTTGTGTGCACGGTTATCTTATTTTGATCCGATTTCGAAGCGAAAAGTGGAATAATGAAACTTTACGTTAATAGATTTCAGTTATTAGTACTGTGACAAATCCACATTTTCTCTCAACGCTGCGTTCTTACTTATCAACGTCCTGTTAGAGGAAACTATAGATTGCCTCCACAGTTACGTCACTGAAAACGATACAGATATTTGAATACTGATGAGTAGTAGGGGATTTTGATTTTCATATAGATTGAACATCACCCACAATTGATCGCAGCTGTCGCATTCCCATAGACTTTCCAGTCGGCCCCTTTCGAAAAGAAGCACTAGACTCGA
>JTDE01007015.1:19052-30230 GCA_014338405.1 Paragonimus skrjabini miyazakii | reverse complement strand
AAGGTACGGGTTGTTCGTTACACATGAGATGAGTAGACTGCAGGTCACTAGGAGTAGGAGCGGTCTCAAAAGCGGTGGGAAAATCCAAGTGGGGTTCGACATGAGCAGCTTTACGTCTACCAACGCTTACTGTATTGTGGGATCCATTTCGATTGATCACAAAACTTGGGAAATCACTTAATCCCACGGAATGGTACTGAGTACGGCATTTGGAGAGAGGCCTTAGCAACGTCGACACAAACGAAAGTCCAGATTGGAGTGCTTTTGCTCCTGTTCTGTGTTTAACATGGCGGGTTGGGGTTGGATTTTCGCCATGCATGAAAATGCTAGCGTCGACGTGAGTTTGACCGATGTTCGACTTGTAGAACGGTACACCAGGGAGGCGAAGTGTCTTGCCGTAAATTAATTCTGCGGTCGTGCAGCCAATGTTTTCTGTAACAGTCGATTGAATTCCAAGCATAACAAGAGGTAGCTAATCGATCAGACATTATGAAGCAAACCATCCCAGTAAGCGGCCATACTGTCCAATGAATATTCAGTGAATCTGCGGAGAGGTGAACCCATGGCATATTCAAATCCGCATCGAATATGGCACAGGATCACAGTCCGGTAGACGGCAGATGAATACCATAAATCATGGAACTGGAACTTCGGAACAAACCGTGAGTAGTTTGCTCAGGTGTCGCTCTCTAGATAAGGATATAATTAATCCTACATGCAGATGCATATCAGATAGATCTGAAGTACATATATTATTAGAGTTGGCAAGTCGTTGTACGTCGGGGGGGCAACAGTCGATTTGACCCTCGTTTGAAAACATCGGTATTCACATGTGATTACTTTGGGTGGTACATCATTCCACGGCAAGAAAACACGAACAACAACAAAAAAATCCAGGTGGTTAGCGTGCCAATCCTGGCAAGCAGTTTACCGATGGAGAACAAATTGAGGAAAAGAGTTGCTGATTGGGGGAACGAACTATTTTGTCTGTATAAATCAGGTCATCGCGAAGGGAAAAGACCCAAGCGACAGCAAACACCCACAGTAAAATCGAGAAGACAGACTTTGGACGTGCCTTGCAGTACTTCGTGGGCAACCTCTAGGCCAAGAACGCATTCAACTAGATATAGAAGGAAGATTTGAGTGTTGAGCTTAAGCAAAGTGTGCATAACTGAAAAGTAAATTGGGGGAACAACATGCAGTCAATAATTCTGTGTTTAAAGTAGTATTTTAGTGCGTACGTGCACTAAATAAACAACGAGAAGGCAACCAGAGTATTGACTTTAACAATGTTGCGGTGTTTCAGTTAGCCGGAACAGTTGACACAAGCGCGAGTGGTCCAATTTACTCCTGCCACACAGCTCGTGTCCACGGCCGATGGAAGAATGAGAGAGAACAATTGGGAGTGGTTTGGCGAGCACGGTTTAGAAAGTTAATAATCACGGGTAAGCAGGGGAATTGGGGACAGGCCAGTTGTAATCGACTTAGTGGGATCGTCCATTGTAGGCAGAACTTCGAGTTTTCTAGCGTCCTCTCCTGGTGCGCGGCCTCACCGTTAAGCGTGCTACGTACCTTCTGTAATCGGCAGGTTTGATTGTCAAGGGAGACACTAATTCCATGAGTAAACGTACGGTGAAGCCGTGGACGAGTCGAGCTAATGTGGCTTTCAAGTCCATCTTGACGGTGTTACGCAACCCAGGAGGGACTAGTTGTAAAGCCTCTTGTTAAGAGGGGTTCGACTGGTCACTGAAGGCTGGGTTAAACTGACGATGAAAACGTTCTACCATCCCGTTGGATTCCGGATGATAGGCGGTAGTGCGTATGTGCCTGCACTCAAAGGTATTCCGGAGATCTGCGGAGGATACTTCAAAATGAGAACCACGATCAGTAACCACCACAGCAACACAACCAAATGGACCCACCCGACGTTCCAAAACAGCGCGAGCCACCGTTTCTGAAGCGCAATCGGGAAGTGGGATGACCCCGGCCACCTAGTAAGACGATCGACACGAGTCAGAAGGAAGGTAAATCCCCTAGAAGGTAGCAACGGCTTGACGCGGTTAACGTTCACATGATGGAGGCGTGCGTCGGGCACAGGGAAGACACCGACAGGGCTCTTGGCATCTCTATGAACTTTGGAACGTTGACGTTCAAGACAGCAACGAGCCGGACGTCACCGTTCACTTTGGCTACACAAAACGCTCAGTGATAAACTTCATCGAAGCACGCATGTCAGGGTGCAGTGGGTTGTGCTGTGCGTTGAAACACTGCACGACGGAACGATAAGGGCTTAGGTACGCTTTGTGAGGCATCGCACAGGATGGTACCTTCAGGGGAAGTTAAGGAGAAAGGCAGCGTTTTGAGTGAGCTACGCTGACGGAGCTGCTCCATCTCGGAGTCGCCTGATTGCGCAGCGGCCATAACGAACAAATCAGGCGGAATGGGCATAGAGTCGCTCACCTGAAATACACACGGAAGTGGTTGTCAGCGCCAGGCTCAAGGACACATGAGACGTGCCGTAACTTGTTGCGAATTGGGAGATGTTTTCCAAGTGTCTAATTTCTCTGAGGTAATACCTGCCGGACGATGAGTTCCACGAATACAGCGGGAGTTTATGGTCAGTATAGACAGTAAACCGTCGGCTTTCAGCAGCATGCTGAAAATGGCGTATTGCGAGATAAATGACAAGCAGTTCCCCCCGAACGTACTACAGTGGGTCTCCGTGGGTCGCAACCGTTTGGAAAAGAATGCACGGGGTTGCCGATTGTTTCCAACGTACTGTTAAAACACGACGTCAACAGATGTATTGGAAGCGTCGGTTACAATCGACAACCGTGCGCTAGGGTCGGTATGAGTGAGCAGGGCTATTTTGGAGATAACCCCCTTGGACTTTCTAAAGGCTGTACGCGCTGAATCAGTGGATGACAGTCTACGATCGTCTCCACGAAGAAGATCGGTCATCTAATGTATAATGTGCGCGCAATGTACAGTGACCCGGTAATAATAGTTTACCAGGCTACGAAATCTGCGGAGCTGCCTAGAGGAAGAAGGTTCAGGATAATTCTGGACGGCCTGAACTTTGGAAGGGAGAGTAGCAGTTCTATCAGGTAAAATTCGGTGACCTAGAAACCCGACGGTCAGGTTGCCTAGCTCGCATTTCGTCGGGTTGAATGTAATGTCGTAGTTAGCCAACCGTTCAAACAAGCTACGCGGATGCAAAAGATGCTCCTTCTCAGAAGAGCCGGCAACTGGGACGTCGTCGAGATAGGGATAAACAAAGCCTAGACTGCAGGTGTTTTCGTGCATTAGGCGCTGATACGTCTGAGCAGCATCGGTTAATCTAAATGACTTTCGCAAAACTCGATAAAACCAAATGGATTTACTACAGAGGTCTTGGGCACGTCTTTAGCCGCCAGTGGAATTTGATGATAAGCGCGGACTAAATCGTTCTTTCTGGAGACGCTTTTGCCTGCGAGGCAGGTCGTCCGGTCTTACGTGTGTGGAAAGGGATATTTATCAGGGACTGTTACTCTGTTGAGATTACGGTAATTACTGCGAGGACGCCAGTCTCCTGAATTTTTGGGAACCAACTGCAGTGGTGAGGCCCAAGTACCATCTGAAGTGCGGATGATCGCGAGTTCCAGCATGTTTCCGAACTTTGCCCTAGCGACTTTAAATTTTTCAAGGGCCAACCTGCGTGGCTTGACCGATACCCACGGGCGTTCGGCTTTTGTGTGATGTGTGACGTTGGAGATCATAGCAGGCTCAACGTTCGATGTCCGGATCAGTTGTAGGAAGGGTTTAAAATTTTCCACAAAAGATGGTGGGGCAATCGGATTCGCATAAATAGGACTGATGGCGGCGACGATCGTGCGATTGCCCTTAAGGCTCAAGCGTGCGACGGCGACTAGTGGCTTTCGGCGTCGCGCATCGACTGAAAAGTCGAACTGCCGGAGGAAATCGATGCCCAAGATAGCAAGCGGAACAGCGGCAACAACGGAAATCCAACGAACGTTTTGCCGAAGATCCAAGTCCAACGTGAGCGAACGCTGACCAAGAGTCTGGGTGACAGTGACATTGACGATATGGAGACAAGCAGCGCTTGACTGTGTCACCTTGGAGCGGGTCCGTGGGACTACGTTAATGTACGCTCATGTGTCTATTAAGAATGCGGTCCCTGTAAAGAGATCCCGAACAGACATAGTGCGACTGGGGCTAGATGCGCCGGTGACGTCCGTCGCTAATACACGTCGGCCGTCCGATTTCCCTGAAGCGGTGATAGCAAAGAGTATGGGGTTGTAAATTTGATGGCTTGAACACCATATCGTTCATGGTACCAGCAGAAGCCTTAGCGGAACTGTGAGCTACGTCGACGGGGCGACCTGCATTTACGACGACGCCATGGAAAACGGTTTCAAAAACGGCCAATCCTCACTTCGCCGAAGCACCTGCGTGAACCAGCTGCTTCTGCCTAAAAGGCCTTGATCTCTACCAAGTCGATTGAGTGAGAACCTACAGGCTGTTTTGCAGCAGAAAGGAACCGTCGCCTGAGGAAGATCCGGGGTCGAAGCTCATAGAGCTTCTTGTCGTGACCCCTCCGACAGTTCTCAACTATTCGGGTGAAAAATCGATGTACGAGTCCTGTGCTGAAGGAGAGGTACGTAAAGGTTAACTCACCAGGAAATTTTTGAAATTCAAGTGGACGAAGATCAAGACTTTCAAGACAAGACTTGTAGGAGATTTGCATCAAGCCAGTCACCCTTGTCGTGGCTACTCCTTCAAAATTTCATTATTTTGTTGCTAAAACTCCTTAAATTAACGAAATTGCAAATTTCGTCTACCTCGCTAAGGACTTTTTTAAAATCGAATTATCGCAATTGTTTAAAGTCCCTTATAAAACTGCTTTGCCCATTGAAGTAAACTTTTTTCCTATGGCAAAATTGGCACTTATCGGGCTTTCTAACATACTCCGTTGATTACCATTCGGAATATATTTAAATTCACATATTAGCGGTCTACTAATGTTCGCATTTACTCCCTGTGGATACTTCTCAGCCTGCACTTCATGGCAGTGGCCATTTTAGACGAATCTTAAGAGGGTGACGATTGAACTGAATTGACGTCAGGACGTGACAATGCATCAGCAACTATATTAGCGTCACCACGTAGGTGTCGGATGTCCGTGATGAATCGGGAGGTGTAGTCCAAATGTTTGATTCCACGCGGGTAGTACTGATAAGTTTGACGTGGAAATCAAGATTCAAAGGCTTGTACTCGGTTTGCATAACAAAGTGTCGGCCTTCCTAAAGATGTCGAAAATAACGGATTGCCAAATAAATGGCCAGCAGTTGAAGCCCAAACGCTTTGTAATTTATCTGGAATATTTGTAGCTTTTGAGAGAAAAAGGTCAAGGATTGTTGTTCACCATTTATTGATTGTTCTAAGACTGCGCCGACGGCAGCATTCGGTGCATCCGTGATGAGGAGGAGACGGGTGTTTGGCGTAGCCTGAAGCTTCTTTTGCCGCTGAGAAAACTGTTTTGTTGTCGGATGAGAGTTCACTGGATTTGCGTTTTGAATCAAACACGTTGGTCAGAAGTTTTGAAATGTCCGCGCAATGGGGGATGAAACGCCGATAATAGCTGTGTTTGCCAAGGAACCGTCGGAGTTGGGTCATCGTAGCGGGATTCAGAAACGTTGAGATAAAATTAACTTTATCGGGTAGAGGTGTGTTTCCGAATTGACTGATGCGATGTCCCGGAAATTTTAATGAGCCAACTACTACCGAACACTTATCGATGGTGACTTTAATGTCATATTGAGCGAAACAGTCGAAAACGGCACGAAGATGGGACAGGTGCTCTTCGTTCGAGACTTTGTCGATGCAAACGTATGCAAAAGGAGTCCACGCAGTACCTTGTCCATGAATTTTTGAAATGTTCGAGCCACATCACGAGGCTTCAGATTGAAGCTTTGTGGACTAGGAAATTTCAGAGTGTGTTGTAATGGCAACCGGGATGTGATACTGGACGCGTGCTGGGTCTAGTTTAGAGAAACTTGTAGTGTCAGCGAGTCCTGTAGAAAAATTGTGAATTTGCGGCCTATGTTACCTATCCGGCAGTGTGAAGTTGCTAGGTGCGCGGTAACTACCGCAAGGTCTTCAACCATCTGGTGAAAGTTTGGATGCTATATGAAGTGTTGTCACCCAAGGGCTGTTTGAAGGTGGAGTTATGCCTCACTGAAGCATCTGTTCTAATTTAGACTTGGCTATTTCGAGTTTGTCTGGTTGTAAACGGCATGTTGTAGCATGATGTTCCACATTGTGCTTAATCGTCTCGGTATGTGAGCACGGCTGGGGTAACGGAGGAGATTTTATCAACAGTGCTGCGAAAGACAGTGTCGGTGGAGGAGCAGTCCGGATGCCGAGTGATCCAACTCTCAATCGGACGCCACTCACTGTGCACGCAGTGGTGTTGTCAATTAGCTTCAATTTGGCGGAACCACAGTCGACAATTTTGGGAGCTGTATTGGGGCAATTTTAAAGCAACATTCCGATCGGTTTTAATGTCGATGTCTGCAGTATCGTCAGGCATTGACAATGGCACCAAAAAATGGATAAAACACTGTTGAAGAAAGATAGGAGGGCTTACCGGTGTTGTAGTGGCCTAATCAATCGAAAGATAAAGTGACCAAAATGTGGTAACATCAAAAATGTGTTGTAATGGCAATCTATAGGTGCAAAGGTATACGTATAAGCAGGCAATTGATTCAAATGTGAAGATAAGTTGCTCTTCTCGTTTTGTTATCTTTTAACTCTATGTAGCTCCTATGTTTGGTTATGAAAATGTACAAGCATCTTACGAGCGAATTACTATTGTTCGCAAGTTCTTTCCGAATAACTGACTACAAATTAGGTTATCTAGGCCAGACAAACATCTTGTCGATAATATGCCGCGAGTTTCTTATCTTTGTCTTGACATGCAGTGTGGCAAAAGTGGTGGACGGGATTCAGTGTGACATGTGCAATAGATGGCGCCATCAATCCTGCGAATGCATAAACACAGAGGTACATAAACTACACGGCGAATGTATTCTGACCTGTGTTGGTTCTGCGTAGAATGTAAAACCAGAGGAAGAAAGTCGCTTAGTCTTTCAAACAGATCGGAATCCGTAATAAGCGTTTCATGCAACTCGACTTCCGCCGCCCGGTCATCAAGCCAAACCACCAACCAAACTCGGAATTCTGCTCCTGCAAAAGCCATGACTAAACAATACGGAATCTCGAAAAAAGGTGAGCTCACTCCGATGGCTTTATGCAAACAACCCGTACGCCTCACACCGGTAGGTAGCCCACTTATGCGCTCAACGCCACTTACGTGAAAGTTAATATGCCATAGTAAACACACATAGGTTTTCCAAAAACTCCAAAACGGTAATGAGACTACAAAAGGGCTGTGTGTAATCGGTAGACCGTGAGTATCTCTGTTATCATTCGGTCAAAAAATATTTTGTAGTTATACAAGTTGCTGAAATTTTGTAACACGTTGCAGTTTTCAAAATCTTACAATTCTGTTTTTCCAAGATTTCTTCGTTTAAATCTTCCGAAGACGTAAGCTTGAAATTTGCGTTAGTTCAATGGCATGGGGATTAATGGAAAAATAACGCAGAATTGCATTCTTCTTTGGTTCGGAGAACTGTAGGTAAAATATAATAAAAATCGACATCGCAGACGTGGAAACACATGCTTTTATTTGAAGTTGGATGTCATTAAGCAGGAAAGCGTGATTACACTTTCGAAATGTTGTTGAAACATGAATACTAAGCGTTTTGTAAAAATACATACTTGAAGAACGCCTATAAAACCACTTCAACATTGGATAATGCACAAAAACTGGGCAAGGAAGTCGTGTTTTATCAGTTATATTCGCCATGCTTTACCATTCGTTGGTACCGCTGTTGTTAAATTTTCCATGGAATTGGGATGCACGCCGGAGTGAAGACGAGGTGACCTGCGGAAAGAATGACACTGAAGAACACTCCCAGCTGGCGGCAACTGCGTAGTTCGCCGGTATTGTGCCTCAAAGCCGAAACGATTTGAAAACGGCTTTTTGGGCGCGGAAAAAGATTTTTCAAATTTTTCATGAAATATTAAAATGCATATTACGTGACAAATATATAGACTTCATCTAGTATAGTAATTGTGTTGCAATTAGAAAATTCAGCTATATTTAAAAATTGTTCATATTCGCATTTTTGTTGAGAAAAATGTCTCCATTGTTTTCAATAAAAGCTTAATGTCGGCTTTCCTATTATATTTTACGTTTTGAAAACTCTTCCATCGGAATTTTCGTGGTGGAATACATTTTCCCATTTTGCAGAAACGCTCAATTTTGCGTAGTTTTGGAGATGTGATTGAGTTTATAATTTTCGACAGCATCGCGTTTGCATTGCATTGTGCACGAAATGTCATAGTAATTCCTAATTAAAGCTATGCCGCCACTGTCATTTGTTAATTAATCACCTGAATTATATGTTCAGCTTGGTTCCCTTGTAGCATTTCCGGTTGAAAAGGATCTACGTTACCACCTGGTTGTTTCTATCTACGGTATGGTGTAAACATGAGTAACACGTCCCACTCCATCATTAACAACGTGCGTATTGTTTTGTTTATTGCTTATTGACTGTGCTTGAATGTAGCTTGCCGTGTATGCGTGAGTCAATGCCAACATTTCTGAGAGATAATAACCAACTTTGATGCTCGTTGGTTATCCGACGAAAACATTGATTCACAC
Source organism: Paragonimus skrjabini miyazakii (assembly GCA_014338405.1). Classification (NCBI taxonomy): domain Eukaryota; kingdom Metazoa; phylum Platyhelminthes; class Trematoda; order Plagiorchiida; family Troglotrematidae; genus Paragonimus; species Paragonimus skrjabini miyazakii. Next base: position 21,439 of record JTDE01007015.1, on the reverse strand, counting down.
TTCTACCATTTCAGCTACAACCCTTCAATCTTCGTATCATGTACGCTTATGATTCCGATGACTGTTGGTATGTTTTCGCCGGCTGCAGAACTCACTGTCGACTGCCAGTATGTTATCTCATTTTTGGACAGAAGTGAAGGAAATCATTATAACTTGTCCCCCAACGGTCTACATACACGTTCATTCGGATTTCTCCCGTGTTCTCCTTATCACCGTTGATCATAGCTTAAGTTAACCGGATGGAGCAGCTACTAGTGTGAACGCATTCAACATACTTAAGCGTTGATCATAGCTCAGGTGAACTGGACGGAGCACCTAGAAAGGTCAATGCGTGCAGCACAAACATGTATTCATCATAGATTAAGTGAACTGGACAGGGCAGCCACTAGTGTGAGCGCATCCTACATACTTAAAAGTTGATCACAGCTTAAGGGAATTGGATGGAGCAGATAGTAAAGTCGATACAGGAGGCATAATCATGCGTCGCTGGTAGCTTAGGTGAGCTGGACGGAGCAGCTACTAGCGTGAACGCAAAACATTTAAGATACCACGTAACCTGCAGCCGGCTTTCGTTGATCGGCTCCGACACAGCCTTCTTATTTGCACACATCATGACCTAAAACTAGTTCTGAAAAATTCAGAACAGATAACAGGAATTGCCTTCCGACTGCGGTTACTACGACAGTCCTACCATCGCTCATATCCTAACCACCAGGGCTGCAACTTTGTATTCTAAGCATGAGGTACAAACACGCTGAATAATTTACCTTCCTCGGGTAGTGTACTCGCCCGGCACTGAAGTGTCATTAACACCAAGTCACACTGATGACCATTGGTCTAACAGCCGTGGAGCTCTTGAAATGCCACATTGTGATCTTAAAGGAAGCATCTAGACAGGTGTGTGCAATGAGGAGGCTGTTGTAGTAACTGCAGTGGGCTCAACATCCGAATGTGATGCTGTGGATTCCGTCGGAAACTAATTTCTTTCAACTGTTCTGCATTCTTTGAAACTGAATTTTGGTCTCGAGTTGTGCAAACAGCTATCGGCGGAAATGTGAATCGTGTAACCGACATTATTCCGTTTGAAAAGATTCCATATTTGGAAGTACCCGTTCAAGCTAGGGGAAGCATTCACAATTTCGCTGTACTGGGCATTCAAGAACAGTATAACATTCACAGCGTTCATGGTGATCTGCCCTGAGAACAGACAAAATACAGTCAGCTTATTTTTCCTCGTCCGGAGACATGTACGAGTAGGCCGATTATAGTAATCAATTATTTCGCTTTCAGCCGAGCATCATAATAATCACAGCCTACAGAGCTTTGGATGAAATAGCTCAATGCGGACACTGGACGATCAATCATTCGAAAAATTTCGTGGATCCTGAGAACAGCATGAAGAACGCAAAAATTATGGAATTTCTTTGATCCTTTGCCAAGAAGCACTTCCATGCAATACCTGAATCAAACGAACGGTAGTTCCAGTCACACCTTCAGGAGATCTGTCGGCGAAAACGAAATCGTGGAAACATGATCGGCAAACTGCTGTTAACCTCGCCTCATGCGAAAATGCTGTTATTTATGTAATACACGTTGACATTATTGCACGCGTTGGTTTTCCGATTCATGTGTCTTGCACTGAGTTTTGTAGCTGCTCCGTCCGGTTGACTTAAATCATGATCAACGACAAAGTATGTAGTATGCGTTCACACTAGAAGCTGCTCCGTGCAGTTGACTTAAGCTATGATCAACGCCTAATTATGCCGCATTTATTCTTTTTAATAGCTGCTCTATCCAGTTGAATCAAATTATGCCAAACTGTGCTCCATGCTCAGACATTTATAACTGCTCCGTCCATTTGTCTTACCTTACAAATTATGAGAAACACATAGGTGGATAAATGAAGTCACTGGGGACGAAAACGTTGAACTAAAATCATGATTTATGTACTTGATAGGTGTGCATAAATCTACAAACATCATCTGCTTTTTTCTAGCACATAACGTAGCCTTCAGTTTTCATGTGCTATGAATGTCCTTCCAGATGATTGGAACCGTGTATCAGATGAAGTCTTCATTATCACGTTCATCTGATATCTGCAAGAAATCTGTGTGCGCGTGTATGGAGGAACTTACTTTCTTCAATTATTTCAACAAGATAATCGTTCTACGTTTTGTTGGTTCGCGCTTTCTTCGGCCCGTTCGCAAGCGGTACACTCTCAACGAACCGGCCTAATTCGACATCCGTTGTGGTTGGTATGCAAGACTTGCTTCCCAGAATCACCGGGGAAGTGCAAACAACGGCTGAATTAGAGGAAACTGACAAAAATAAGGATTCGAAATGTGAAATTACCAGGCGACGAAGGTTGAAGCTGTTTGCCACAGAAT
>JTDE01007015.1:0-18805 GCA_014338405.1 Paragonimus skrjabini miyazakii | reverse complement strand
GTTATACAGGGCTTTATAGTGACGGTTGAACTTGGCTGCAGCAAACGGCCGAAGCAGCGGACCTACTAACCGTCGAATTGGCAAGTTGTACTCTGCCAGACACCGCTTATGAATGGGGACGTGGAATTTGTATAAGGAAATGAAACTACAAATGACCTTACAGTTGGAGCAGAAATGTTTCCGAAACACCGACAAAATGTGTATGCATGGGAGCCACATTATACGGTGAAAAGTACATTCCCATGTGCCATCAACGCTATCCACGACGAAAGCGTCACCGTCTTGTTGCATACGAAGCTGTAATCTTCAAAGTGATTTATAGAGAACCGCTTACCTTGCACTCAGATAATGTTTCGAAAGGGAGTCGCGGAATCCGTCTTATTTTCGTTTTTCGACAGGATAATTTGCAAATGTGGTCATTCTGTGAAGAATGTTCTTCACGTACCAGTCGACATCCACAACCTCACGGTAATCGCACCTATAAGTCGTTTGTATTTCGTACTCTCGCAGCAGCCACTCAATGTGAAGCCATATTTTCCGAATGGCGACGGCTAGGAAGTCTCTTAGATGCGTCCTCTTCTTCAACCGTCCGTTTGCGTTTTCCAGGCTATTATTCTTGCGATTCCAAAAGTGGACAACATCGCTTTGCGCATGGATGGCCCACTTCGGTTTGATGTATAGCCAGTTACACAAAAAATAATTGAGAAACTTCCTATCGGTTCGGTCAATGATACACAAATCACGTTTGAACTTGCGGTAAACTGTTTAATAGTGCAACTTACTCTTCCTCATTGTATGCCGTAGCCATTCGGTGGAAGAGAAAAGACTGTGAAAAGAGTTTGTTTTTTAATTAATATGACGGACGAATTTTGCCCACTTACATGCTTGCGTACGGCACCACGTACATGAAAGTAACATAACAGGATGTGACAGCCAAACACTACATGGGCTGCCCTCATTTGTGCAGCCATTTTATCCATAACAAATGTTTTTACCGCTATGCAATCGCCCATCATTTCCCGAAAAATTTCGAAAAGTCTACGTAGTGAAACATGCTTTTCACTACTAACGTACCCGTACATCACGGGCTGAACGTGTCACATACCGTCTGTCACAAAGAAGTGATACGACTTCCATCCTCCAAAGTATGATGAAATATACCGACATACTTGTGTCTGTTTGTCCCGTGAGTGGCGTCCACATTCGCCACATGTGGGAAACGTCGGAATAGTTCAACCTGCGTTTGCTAGACGAAGCAGATATACGTGTATATTTTGCCTTCATCCCTCATAGTGTGCACTACACCAATCGCACTAATTACCGACAGCACCTTATTAAGGTTCTCTAACGTTCCTTGACCAATATTACGTAAAAACTCACTTTATATTGCAGGCCTTAACTTGCGGTGGATGTTTCCAACGTCATTAGTTGTGATAAACTTCCCGTAAACATCCGCTATATACTGTTTACTGTCAGCAGTGATGTATTGTACTAGAACAGACTCCTGCATTCGTTCAGTTCATTGACGGTGGGCCAACGACCATGCACGTAAGTTGTTTTCTGTTTCTCTAATCATTTTCCCTTTTCTTACGTAAAAAAGTGCCATTGTTTTTGTAGGTTACGGGTATCAAGCAGATGGAGCTTGATAAGGGATCTTCAACTGAAGCGCGGGAAGCTGTTGCCTACCAGCGCAAGAAACTGGACTACCAGGCTACTAGCCGCCGCATCCTGTGAACTGAACTGAACTGGGACTCATATAGCAGACGACTGAGTGAGTGGCTATGCTTCAACTCGAAAAGCTCGCAACGAGACAGGCATCTCGTCGGGCCACATTAAATGATGACCTGCAGCATGTGTCGCGAGAACTGATGCGTTAAAACTAGCAACAGTTAACCCACTAGACACGTCGCACAACCCTGCATACAATCCTACGCCTTTTGTACTCCGTACAACGATAATAAATCTTCACGGTTTTCAAGAAACCCTATCACCTTACCTTATAGTAGTTCAAAACAGTTTTCGACCAACGGCTCGTCCCACGAACGTAAATAACGCCCACCTCGTCCATTCACCCCTGAAGACATTCCTGAATCTGCGAGAGAGTGCGCAATTTGCGGAAGATTCCTTCGAGGGCTTAAATGTGTCCAAACTGCGGAGTAATCAGAAAACCGGACCGCCGGGGTTGAAGTGCATACTGGCGAATGTATGCAGCCTACTTAATAAGAGAGACGAGCTGCAAACGGCGACTCACTCTTTAGATATTTACTTGCATACAGACACATGGCTCGATGAAGCAATGGATGTGTGGGATTTGGCACCTGGATTCCAATGGTATTGCAGTGACCGTGGCAATGCTGTTGGAGGCGGTTGCTCATTATTGATCAAGTGTTCTGTGAGGCAATTGCCGGTGAACTGTAACTGCAGTTGCGCGAGTATTTAACCCGCCGTCAGCCTTCTCCATATCAACTCCCCAGTGGTGGTCTTCGGGATGCATTGAAGTCCGAGTGTAACACAAGAGGAAGACAAAGAATTGATTAAATAATCGCAATCGGTTTGCCAAGCAGACTATCGCTTGCTCGTTTTGGGAGATTTTAACGGTCCTAAACCAAATTTGCGATCGGGATCTGTTACTAGTAGACGTCTCGATCATAAGTTGTTTAAACTAGTCAACAATTTCACACTAACACAACATTTTAGAGGGTCCGTAAGATCCCGACCTGGTCGGATAGTCCTAACGCTAGAGTTGATCATGACTGGTCACGGCAGTGACGTCACAAACGTGTTGTCTGGAGCACCACCACCATCCACCCGAGAAGAGTAGCCACATGACGATTCACTTCTCGCTTAAATGTTTTCTGTCAGTAAAACGGGCGTACAAACTGCAACTTTCTCATTGAGTTGGTCACAAAAATCCGATATTGGAGGCTAAAAGAATGACCTGGAGCCCAACGGTTTCCATAGAGGACGTCGATGATCTGTGGTCACACTACGTCGACAACCCCTGGGCCCTTACAGATAGGAACTTGCCTCAAAAACAATTTGGAAGAGGAGGTTGAAAGCCATGGGTTCGTCTCAGGATCAAAAGAGCTGTCCAACGCAGGTATACGGCATGGAAGGCATATATTCAGAAAAGGGGTTTAGGGATTTCATGATATAAAAACAGCTCGATACGAAGCAATCAAGTTAGCGCGGAATGCTCGTCTGGTCTATGAGCTCAACCTAGTACGTGATATAAAACGGAACCCAAAGAGGTTTAACGGTTATGATCAGTCCAGGTCCTTTCTAAGAAAGGAAACTGGGGCCACACTTTCCTATAACGGAGAGATTATATCGACTGACAATGGCATAGCGGACGCGTTTACGGCACGGTTTCAAAGTGTTTGTCTCTCAGACAATGGAGCACCTGAGTCACACTATAACACCGTGGGCGTAGCCAGGGTGGATCAGGACATTGCGCTTCACGAAGTTGAGCAAGCTACGTCCCAGCCAAACAGCACAAAGTCCGCAGGACCGGGCCACGTCCACCCGGATATCCCAAAGCATCTGACTAAACCACTGGCGTCACCTTTTGCCCACTTGTTCATTCTCACATTAGAAACATATGTAGTTGTGAGGGACTGAAAAAATGCTACCGCAATTCCCGCCCTCAAAGATGGTAACCGACCACAGGTCGGAAGTTACTGATCAGTAAGCATGACTGGTGTCGTCAGAAAAATGTTTGAACGCACATTACGAGAGAGGATCTACAGAGTTCTGTGCAAACAGAAAGTTTTCACAGTCCAACATGGCTTTCTAAGGAGTAGATCTTGTCCCACCAATCTGCTGACGTTTTTGGACACTGTCACGGAGAAGCTGGATTGAGGTGAGGTGGTCAAGGTGTGCTATTTAGATTTCCAGAAAGCCTTCGATTCTGTCAACCACAGGTTTTTGGGCTGTAGGCTACGAGAAGCTGGAATATCCCCTAGGATCTGTTGAGGGATCCAGACGTTTCTAGTCGGAAGGTCATGTGGGGTGACAATAAGGGCAGTACTGTCGGATAAGGGTTCTCTATTAAGTGGAGTAACTCAGGGATCAATCCTCGCCCCTCTGCCCTTCCTGGTATACATGGATGACCTGAGCGACAACCCAGACTGCCCACGTTATCTATGTGCAAACGATATAAAGCTGGTGGAAGTGTGTCGGAATCTGACGCTCTCCAGGAGGACATTTCGTACATCTGCGAATGGGCACTAAAATAGAATTTACAGGTGAATATTTTCAAAAGTCGTACTTTCGCTAATGTTCCCCAATCTACCCCCAGGTATCTAAGGGATGCAGGTGAACCCACTGTAGAACTAGCAACTAAACAGCAAACGAGAGGTTTAGGTGTCCAAGTCACCAGCATGTTTGCCCAATCTGCTCAATGTGCCGCAGCCGCGATAAAAACATAGTGGGCGTTATATCGACTGAACTCCGCGATTGCAAACCCATTTCCAGCAGAGTTCATTCCAGTGTACTCGACCATTATTAGCCTCCACTTGGAATATTTTGCCCAAGCTTGGTCACCTTATCTCACAAAAGACAGCTGTCTTCGAAAGAATGCAAATGCTCGCCAAATGTATGGTATGGGGTATGAAGCGTCTAAGCTACCAAGACCGACTAAGTTCGCTGAACTTACTATCGCTCGAACACTGACGGGCAAGGAGAGATTTTAATGAAGTGTACAAGATTACCCATCGCACAGGCTATCCGATTTAACTTTTTCACTAACTTGGTAGTCAACTCGTAGAACAAATTGCCAGCAAAGATTGTCGAGGCCTCGAGCGTAGATGCGTTCATAAGTAATCGAGACAAACGCTGCAACAACCTTTTTCCCACTTTGTACCAACTGAAGTTTGGTTTGTTTCTGCTGTTCAGGGCAACCAGGATTCGTCATCGCTTTACTTTTATTCTCACCCTTAAACCCCCAACAAACGCATCCGCATCGACAGAAAACGCAGTCCGCTCAATCTTCATATCACACCAGCCAAGCATCGGAACGTCACCAGGCACAGGACTTCATCATATCTTGGATTTGATATTTGAAATGAAGTAATAAAATAAGAACGACCCACTGACTAGTCAAGATCCGCTGAGTTGAATAGACCGTCACACGAGAGGACAGCGCCAGAGAGTAGGTTCTAAAAACGGCCGATAGATAATTCTTTGCTCTGCGTGGGATGACGAACGTTGAGCATCCGTAGATCAGCAGATACGCGTAACTAGAATATTTCACAGTACAGTTACTTCGTCAGCCCAACCATCCACAAGAAAGACCACGGAGACGGTGCGCGGTAACTCTGGTTTATTATCGTTACCGTTCCAATCCAAAAAGTGATGGTGATTCTTTTAAACAAAAGTGCAGATGAAGCTGACAAAAGGGTGCATAAGAAACGCACAAAAATGAATTACAAAATGTGCTATAAACGGTGGGCACTATCCAAGTAACTTACCAAACAAATGGTGTGAAACGCAGACACGAGGATAAAATAAGCCAAGTCATTGAATAAAAATGACGGAGCGAGTTAATGGTAAAATACCCCATTCGACTCACAAGTGTGTAGGAACCGTCCCACAAAATTTCACTGTAGCTTCTGTGGGTTACCTAGCGGCAACAATTCGGAAGACAACAAGCAGCGCAACACTCCATAGATTGCCACAACCTAGGGAAAAAATGTAAAGCCAGCAAGCCTCCTGCGTTTAGCGTGCGAGGGGGAAAGGTAAAGAATTTTTACACGAGCATAAATAGGGTATACAATCGGGTAGGCAAACATGCCTCAACAGGAGGTGCCAAACTGTGCGGCAAAATACCAACAAAAATTAGACCATTCTAGGAGGTCGCTGCATTATCACCTACTTTATATCCACCCGTTCTTTCCCCTCTCATTTCTCTCCTCTTCCTTCCCAAGTCTCTCCGTCCTTCATTCCACTGTAACGGAACAAAATAGTGCGACCAGAATAGGTGCTTGACTGCTGATAAATGCTTCAACTGTTAACACACGTCACACACTCACCGTTTCATCAGTTCACGTGATCGGAGCAGATGGACAACAATCTGACTGTCAATAAGACCGAATATGCTGTGAAACCACACATCCTGTGACAGTGATTCATGCCGAAATACTTTGAAGCGGGTACGTCACGATTGTATTATACGGTTCTCTGCGGTGTATCAGTGCATGGTCGACAGAAAACCGGTAACCCAGAAACGGACAAACTGACTGGATTCGGGTGACCTGGGCCCCCAACCTTGAACCTCTGAACAAATTACTGAAAATAGCTGAAATACTCCCAGCTGCAGCTAGAAACTGGTGGAACTGGTGAATTAGGATGACAAAGCAATCCCAGTAGCACGTTAACTATATGCATTCATATTAACTTGCTATCACGTCTAAATCACCAAGGGCACTTCATCTCAAGACTGCCGTAGTCTATCCCTAGTAAAATATGCATGTTGTGAGGTCGTTTCAGCCTCGACCTTTGGCGTACTTAAGATGAAATTGGACGAGTATCCCGGGGTAACTTAAGAGATTTTCAGTCCGCCTGCTCCTCCAAACAATTTTCGATAGGGAAGGAAACCAGCATAGAAGGAACTACACAAATAAGTATGGTTGGCATGTTGTGGTGTGTCTGTTTGTGCACTTTGCCTGATGAGTGTTGCATGTCCTGTGGGTTAACGCATATGCGCGTTTGCGTATGCCTGATGTAGACAATTAGATCCATGCACCAGACAATTTCCTCTTCGCATCTATTCTCCTAACAACTCTGTGCTTATGCCCCAACGATCCTCCTCAGCTCAAGATTGTCCCTGGTCAGAGTCCTCGTTCCGCGCCACCCAGAAGCGGGTCGGTAACAAGTCAGAGACTTTTCTGGATCTAGAAAAATTCCGTGAAACCCGTGAAACGTCTATTGGTCGACCTTGTAGGTGATCGCGGTAAATTTAAGCGCCCAAATTCTAGGGAAACGGAACTCGTGGTTGTGTGCTATCGGGGCATCATTTCATCAAAGATTGTGATATATTGTGTAGATATGGATGTGTAACGTGCCGTTTATTCTTATTTAATTGTGTGCACATGTATTGCGGTTCATGCACTGCAGTCCTGGTGACTTGTGGTTGCACGTGTTTCGAATTCCTACTTACGACCTCACACTAGCACAATGGCAAGGTAAATTGCGCAGTATTGTTAACAGTCACATGTTAGGTTCCACCCTAAACTCGTGGGCTCACAACCCTGGTACCTGCCTGGCTCCAGTCAACCTTCGTGGGCTACTAGTTCTCCATTCACAGAGTATCCGGGATCTTTAAGTGACCTTCCGGTACACCAGAATCAACTGTTGCTCCCAGCTTATCTTGCTTCCTCATATTCCTCGATGCACATGGCCAATTTGCAGCAGAATAACGCCATGCCGCTGCTTTCCTACGGAAGACATGGTGGCAACTGTTTCGATCCCTCTAAGGCTTTAGCATTTGTTCATCCCATGCCTCAAGCTCTGTTAGGTCCCCCTCTGCCTCATACACAGCCTCCAGGTTGTGAAATTCCGGCTAGCTACTTCCCACAGTCGCATCGACCTCATCCCTATTCATGGATAAAGCGGTCCAGTTCGGCCCTGTCACAACGCCATCCATCTTCGACCGGTAGAATCGGAACTGAAAGTATTTCGGCACACGCAAATAATCATTCCAACACAGACAATGAGTTCCGGGGATTTCGAAACGAGAAGTCTGCGTCAGATAAGCGAACGTCACGCTCTTCTTCAGCGGACTCCAACAGTCACCCATCATTGGCGTCCTCTTTGAATAATACGGTTGCGTCGGATTTATGGCAGAATGAAGCTTGTATCACTTCGTGTACGTTACCGGCTCATGCCGATTTCAAAGGAGCCCCTGTCGAATGCGTTGATTCTATTGAGAGCTCCGTTTTGAAGTCCGGATGCATCGAAGTCGATGATAGCATATCTGAGTAAGTTTTATATTGATTTTCTTCGATTATCTTTATGATTGAAGGCCTCCTGATTATGGTTACTTCCTTTCGAATCGTGGTTCACGAAACACAATTCACGAAGTTTGCAGTTGTACTTAAGGCTTATCATAATACCTCACTTGTTCTAGCACGCCCTGCTGCCTCAAAGCACCGTGTACATGAAAAATAATCCCGACGGAATTCCTATTTATCAGTTATTTCAAGGCCAAACAATTTCACCTAACGTTTTCTCTCATGTATTTGGACTTGACCAAAATCGAACAGGAATCATAAGACAATACCCAGTGGTTGTACTATTATTTGTTAGTCTGTTGGTAATGAATGGAACACTAGGTAAATCATAACGTTCACGGATTTCATCACTTCAAGACCAGTTGATGTTCACTTGGTTGACACCAGTATTCCATTTATCCGGTGCGCGACGGAAACCGAGAGGGGCGTGAATGTCACATAAATACAGATGTACAGACCGACACTTATTTAACAGAAGGTAAAAATATGAGCTAAACCTAGTGGAAAAGCTCAGAAGATTTAGGGGGGGGGCAGAATAACGGTTGTTTAGAAGCTGGGGTGTTCGCCTGTTGTTTGCTGAATAGACACATGCAGTCAAGAAACACACAGCTGTCATTTGCGGTTAAAATGCTTCGCGGTTTTGAGAATTGCCTCCTTAACATTGCCCCCACATTGGCGGGACAACTAACGTAGATTTGTTAGATTTAAGTGGTGTGCATTTGACAAATCGAATGAATGTGTGTTCTAATACACGTGTGAATAAACCAACTAGGAGTGTGAAGTTACATTTTCAGAAGACGCTGATTTGGTGTGTTTAGTTTTGCGTTACTTGAGGTACTTCTGGGTCATACTGCTGTTGCTGCCTTCGCAAGGGAGTTCCAGGGAAATAAGTGAATCTATTGAAATCTCCCCATGCCCACTCTGCAAGGAGGGCGAGGGTTTATGTATGACTGTATCGAGCGTTCCTCACTTCCAGTGGTGTTTGCCAAGGGTGTCTGATCTCCCCCTTCCTGTTCACCTTTGTCATTGACGACATTCTGGAACGTAAACCTGAGGAATCCAGTCGGCTTGGTGTTGAACTTCTTCCTGGTGCTAGGTTGACCGACTGGCATTGTCTCACCTAGCCCCTTTGTCGAATACATGCAGACCATTTTGAACAAGGTAAGTGACCGGGCTTGTTTGTATGAAACGCAATTCGCACCCTCAAAGTGCAAAATTTTGCTTCAAGACTGGGACATTTCCACTCCCACCTTCTTTGTTGCAGGAAACACGCTTGAGACTGGGCATTTTCACATACTTGGATAGCACTACCTAGCTAGCTTGCAGTATTGCTGATGAAAGATTGGCGAGGATAGCAAACACAAGAGTTATCTTTGCAAACCTGCGTTATCTGCGGCGCAGAGAAAACGTTTGATTGTCGCTGAAAGGAAGAGTATATAGTGTTTTTGTACGTTCTGTTTTGGTCCATGGTTCAGAAGCTTTACCTGTTCGCGGCGAAGGTGTTAACAGACTTACTGTGGTTTTCCATCGTTGTCTTCGCCAGTTAGCCCACATCAGTTGGACTGATTGTGTGGGAAATACGGCCGTTCGCCGGCGCGTATTCCGGGACGCTCGGGATGCGCCATCAATTGGTCAGCTAATCATGTTGCATAACCTGCGATGGTTGAGTCACGTACTCCGCGTGTCAGCTAATCGTTTACCTTACTGGGCATTGCATACTAAGACGACCAGCAGTTGGGTAAAACTGCATGGTGGTCAAGCATTAACGTGGTCACGAAGTATGAAGACTTACTGTTCTATTGAACGAAGTCGGTAGATACCGTCTGGAGTCCTCATGATCACTCATATCGCTAGTCAGTAACGGTATCTAAGATGGCGCTGCGTTGCAGTCAATGGCGTACTTGCATTACTGCCATTTCCTGTTCTTCCGTTTAGTATTCTTTTACTTTTCAACCTTCTTAGTAACGTTTTCTTCTGGGATATTCCGCGTCATTGTTGAAGTGAATGGCAGCCCGAGCCACAGTACCTTCTGGCCAGGCTCAACGTCGTTCTGATGATGATGGTGATGAATGTTGTTGTTTCAACAGATGAATGGTATGTATGACAACCAATATAATTGATTTTCTTGTCTGTCTGTTGTCTTACGGTGTGAAGATGCTTTTTTTATATGCTCGGTATTTCCTGGCTTACTTTTTTCATTGTGTTAATGTGATGTATGTTTCCAATCGCTGTTATCCTGATTCAGCCAAAAATGAATTTATCACCAGCTCACTGGCCCTCTACAGATCGTGTGGTTCACGGCGGGCTTTTGTTCAGGTAGATAAGTTAGGTACTGACGAGCATGAGTTTGGTGGCTGTCACTCCTACGATACTTGTCGACCAGGCAACGATGAGCGTTTGCCACAGAACTATGAACGCGGCTAGTTATGAATGCTGTCTGATATGGTGAATAATCGGGATCAGTGTTGTTCGTGTTGTGAATCTCTGTGTGCATCAGTTTACTGGTTTTTCTACTTTTCCTTATTATTCTCAATCTCCCGCACATAATCCACGTTTTTTATTCTCATTTACCGTGACACGTTTACAGCTCTATGCAGCTTTAATAGTGTATACTGTATCTCAAAGTATCGGGACACTTGGCTTGGACGAAATCTCCCGCCTTTTATGGATGAGAGACCATCCCTGGGCGGAGAACCGACTGCTTTGTTCCGAAAACTGAGTCGGCGAAGTCATTCCGAATGACTGGAGGTTGGTTATCAGCATCCCATTTTGCAAAATGGATCACGTGGTTCGAATGGAAGCCATCGAAGACCTGATTCCTGTTGTATCGAAGCTTCTTAAGGTCGTTTTGTTTCGTAGACTGGGCGTAACATGTGAGCTGCATATCTACGAAGAGCGACCCGAGTTTCGATGTAGCCGTTAATCTTAGGGCCACATCTCACTCCTCTAAACGCGTTAACACCGCGTTCATGTGTATTGTTGAAGTGGTGTGTGTAAACATCGAAGAAACGTTTCATTCAGCTGATCGAACTGCACTCTGGGACTGTTTATCACAGAAGGGCGTATCTGAGAAAGCAGTCTACTGTCATATCTTAAACGTGGTTAGAGTTTCTGTCATTTCATCTCTGATTTTCACCATCTTAAGTGAGGTACCACAAATATGTCCGGTTTCCCATTTCCTATTCATCTTTGCAACAGACGAGACCGTGGTGTATATTATGCATCTGCTGGCATGCTGACGTACAAATGTTCTCAAGCACTAGACTTCGAAACTTGGGGTATTCAGATGACGTTTTTCTTATCCGTTGAGGAGCCCAGAACGTCCCAGATGATTCGGAGTTTTTAGTTCGTCAGTTTGGTGTGATCATTACATCCTCTAAGTAAGAGGTATTGGCGCAACACTGACGGGACCTTGTGCTTGCCCTTATCCTCAATGGCGAGCAGTTGGATATTATTGGGAAGTTCATATACTCTGGGAGGTACGTCGGCGCTGATGGGCTTGAGATCGCATATCCTACATGTAAAGCTCGAGTAGCATTCGTCAACCTTGCCATGAACTTAGTTTTTGCATGAAAGGCGTAGTGTGTGATGTTGGTTTACGTTACTTGCCATGCCATAGTTTGTTTACGAGTGGAGCAGAATGGAATGAAAAGCTTGGTTGGTTGAATCCTAGTAAATGGTCGCTCGTTTACCGTCACATTGTGCACTTCGGTCAGAGTTTATTAATGTGGACGGGAAAGGCGTTTTATGTTAGTCTTATTTGCATACACTTCAGCGGACAGTAGTTCGGACTCTGGCAAGAACGCATTCTAATATGCCCCTTTTGATCTCTTGTTGAAAGCTGATCATTCGGTTGGTTGATGGTATGAACGCACAGTTTGGCCGTCCTACTCCAAAAGAGGGGTGGCCAAGTGGTTTGTTCGCCATCGACAGCGATAATCAACTGTTACAAGTACGCGCACCTCACGGATCCCGTACATCGAGTTTCAGGTTGTAGCTCGCCAAAACAATGCATCTGATGAAACCCACTGCGTGTAGGTCAATTATAGATGCATCTTGCTATTATTACCTTCAGTCATGGTTGTCGTCATTACACTAAAAATTGTCGTTCATTTTTGAGTAACCACCTTTACTCCGACTGAGGCTTCGATGCTTTCTTTATTTTATCATTTGCTCAGAGATCACTTGTTCATAAACATGAGGTGTTTGGGTGGAGCTTGGGCGGCGAACACAACACTGACAATTAAACTGCGTGGATCAGACAGTTGTGCACTCCAAACGAGCGCTGGACAGAAGCCTCAACAGCTATACGAACATCCTGCAAACATTCTGTTCGAGAGATGCAGATACGGCAGTAGTAGATTATTGCTTACCCAGCAGGACTTATGAACAAACGTCGATCGCTTCGCATTGGCTCTGACTAAGACAAAGACCGCTGTAAACTGAAATACCAGCTTAAGAGTTTGCGAAGTGACTATGAAGCTTACTTGTCTAAGCGAACCGAGGAGAGGGAAAAGGTATTTGTCGGGGAATTGCCACACTGTTTTCCATAATTCATAATTACACTGACCGTCAACAAAATGCTAATAAGACTATGTACAAAAGTTTAGCCCGCGAATTTACAGCTTGTCGCAGTGACCTGACGGATGAACTGAGCCCTTCGAGGGGCAGTTCAGGTGGTCTGGTCGCGGTTGTGTTGATATGTTGCGATGACACCAGTGCATTGGTACCATTTTTTCAGCCGACGGTTTTGGTATTTCTGGACCTCGAAACTGCTTTTGTTTCGATTGCCGGGCATGCTGTCTGAGGGTGTTTCCATCTCAAAGAAGTGTTGATGAAGTATGTCGTTTTGTTGAAGTCGTATGCCTACTCTGCATGATGCGCATTTACGGGCGACTGACTTGAACCTTCTCCACTCCAAGTGAAGTTCGAATTGGGTGCCCGATCTTTTCCTTCCTCTTTAACTGTGCAATGTATGATGTTCTGAAAGGGACATTCGGGGGCTCCGAGGATCTCAAAGTAATGTTTCTGCTAGGTAATAAGCTGACTTATTGTGTACGCGGACAATATCGCTTTACGTGTTTTTTCCACAGCGAATATGTTTGTCTTGCCAAACTAACTGACTGAATGATGTCTGGTCTGTATGATATGCACTTTATACTTTCAAGGTGTGACGTGATGTTACAGGTTTAAGTTTGCCCGATCCTGTCTCCGCTGTTGCGAGCATGCCGTTGGCGATTGTCGATGGCTTCATCTACTTGGGCGGTGTAGCTCGTAATGTATTTACGACTAAATGTCCATGAGGATATCAAAAGCACTTAGTGCATGTTCTAACCTTCGTCATTTGTCGTGTCTCCAAGGCGTCCAACTGTCTGTTAAAGACAGTCTGCAGTGCGTTTGTGCACTTACTTTCGCGTTATGGCTCGGCTGCTTGGTTCATTTGTGTGGAGGCTGCATATAGACCCTCAGCACTTGACAGCTGTTGTATCCACCAGTTAGCCTGTATTCAAGGGGCTGACTTTGAGAGCAGCGTGACAGTCCGTCGGCGTCTATTTGAAAAATGTGAGAATTCGGGACCGGCGATGGCGGTGCTGAGAATGCACGGTTCGCTGGTTGGATCGTCTACTCCACATACCGACGGAGCATCTCTTGCAACGTGCATTGTTCATTGTGGCTGCTGGTTATTGGAAGGGACCGTTAGGCTGCCAGGCGGTGGCATACTTACGGGTTATGGAAGCCTTGACCATCCCTCTGAGCAACGTTGACAGTTACCGTTTGTCCGGTTAGGGAGTTCACGACCATCTATGACATGACAGTGTGCAACACTCGATGAGGGGCTTGTACTCATGAGGTTGTTAACATCCCTTCCTGGTGCTTCATTGCCTTTTTTGTTTTCTTATTTTTTCCTCTATTGTCTAAACAAACAACAACCCCAACCATATTACCCATCGATATGCCTCAGCGTTAAAAAACGGAAGGACTAAGCTGTAACGGCAATCTAGTATCCTGGTTTGTGATACAAACCCGTTAACATTGAGGCTCGTTTTGGTAGGGCGTTCCCAGATTTATGACCGCAATCCGATAGACGATGAACGCGTTTGGTTGAGGATGCCGCCTAACAAGACGGAGAACAGAATTCAATAGCAGTCATCTCAGATCTGTGGATGCAATGATTTAATGTTTTCTTTTCCCCTTACATCTTTCTCTTATTATTTTGCATAACCCAGAATTTCATTTCCCTGGCACGTACGACGCTCTGTATACTTATTCGTTATCTATCTATAGCATGAATAAGTATGCAGACTGGGCTCTTTGATCTTATCTATTTACACACAAACGTTCAGGCAGAAGACGCGTCATTGCATAACTTGACTCCCCCCCTATCCTGTAAAGGTTTGACCTTGTAACAGTCAGTGTTATTCCGCCTAGGATTTTTTGTCCTGTTGAATCACATACATTGACTTGGACCATGTTCTTGTCGATTCATCCCCTGGTTTAGTGAACGATGTTCCTACCGATACTGACGACTGGCGTTTAAGAAACTGACACAACCGGTGGTTGGCTAAGCTTACCAGACAAACTTGGAGTGCAGAAAACGCTATGTGATCCTTGCGCATCGTACTTCCTGTCTTTACCAACTTTCCCTAGCATTGCACGTAACAGGCATTACTGCCTGTGGCACTGTGACCCATAGGCGAATCATATATCAGGTCTCTGAGAAATCCGTAGAGCTGTTAGACGTTAAGCGAACAACCCCGACCGACAGCTCAAATAACAAGATGTTTGGCTAACCGAGAAAGCTCTTGTGGATAACTGAGTGTTGTACTTAATCAGAGTGTCACCCCCATAGTTCCCACGTTTGAAAGTAAAGCTAGAGACATATGTGAAAGCCACCAAGGAATTAACCTAACTCATTTCATAAATAGACTCATGTAGTCCGCCATACCTCATCTAACCGTGCACGGGGAGCAGGCTCAATGGAGGAAAAATCGGGATTCCATTCTGGGCGACGATGTGTCACTCAGAGGTTTACTCATCAATATGTTGCGGAACAGTGTCGCGTATCGTCCGACAACAATAGTTATTTCTCGACTCCTATGATGTCGCTTGTTCAGTAGAATTACACCGTTAGGGTAGCATCTACGCAGGAGTATACCGGTTAAGTGTGTAACCATATTGTCGGTGCCCTATTCTAATTCAGATCAGCGTCTACAAGAAAGTATCAAATACGTTCCACACCATAGGGAGCGTCCCCCAAAGTTGTCCACTTTCCTCTTCCTCATCCTCACCACAGACAAGCGAAAAACTCTGTCTGCCTCAGCCTCTAGATCCGAATATTAGGGATTTTTTGGTGGGCAGGCGACCGGTTTGTTCCATGCTAATTACATGATATTGTTTGATAATCTTCATGATACAGGTTTTGTTAACTAACTTTTCTAGTTGTGTCTGGTCATCTGGAGTGCAATCTCCAGCTTCAGAGTGCAAGGTTGTGCTCCGTGGCTTCAGCAGTAACGTTGGCGTTGGACTGACGAATAGTTCTATAGTTTGCTGGTCAATATTTACACCAAACATGCCGTATCCCGAATGGCTTAACATTGAGATGAAAATGGAGCTCTCATTTCTAAGGATGGGACAGGGTTCTGTAACTAGGATGATTTCTGGCGACAAACGGTTGTAGGACAGTTAATTATCTTTGCCAACCATTGATCTTTTCTGTCGATGATGGTCATTATAAAGATGCTGATGACGATGGTGAATGCATCAGTATCGAGTGTTGATTTGTTGTCACTGATGACACTGACAAGTGTTTGCGATAGCAATTGACACTTTCGGTCGAATTGCATTTTTCTGACGGAAAACACAATGTTTTCTGGAACAGACTTCTTTCTACATATGAAGGGAATTTTTTTCAGCATTCGTGGAAACGCCTCTCCTGTTCGAGGCCGCTAACCATCTTAACCATCTGTGGTGTCAACTTTTGCTTGGTTTCTGGAACTCATCTTTCGGTTATCACTACTGATATTGATAATGTTTTACAGCAATGCCATCAAATTAAAAACGTTGTCGCAGCCGGCGCTGCGATCGACTGTCATGAGATGCAAGGTGAACAGATGCTGGTGTGGCGGAGAGAGAAGGCATCGGTCTCCAAGACGTTGGCCACGTAAATTGGGTTCGTGTTTCGAGCTTGGGTCCTCCCTAATCGCAGAGCCGGTGGCTGGAGAATATAAGTAGGATGACTACCAATCGGGATCAGTGGCATGAATGTTACGGTCTTGTTGCCAACACCACTTCCACTTGCAAGGCGTTGACTTCTTGATCTTGAATAGTTTAGTACAAACATAGTTGCTCATGATAATTTAATCCTCTTTCTTTCCTTGTTGACTTTTTTCATGAATACCAGTCAAGCATCAGCGCAAGCCACTGATGTGTTTGCCTTTGATGATAGCTATTGTTGTCGTGCGTTTAGGCTTTGTTCACTTTAGGTGCCTTCCTTTACATCTGTACATTCCCCAGAAAGGCCAAAAACGTAAGGATTCCCTGAATCATAAACTAATTTATCATGGTACGGGCGCGCGAGCACATACACTGCTATGTTGATTGACGTTCTCAACCAGCTTGATGTTCCCCCTGGTAATCGACACGCACTGACTTTATTCAACGCGGCGTTCTTGGTTTTCATATTCTTGACCACCTCACTACTCTCCAATTTTTTAAAATTACAATAGCAACCCCGTAAAATAATGCTAAGGACTACAGCTGCCCACCTTCCTATGAAGTATATATCCGAACCGCTGAGGGCGTTATGTCTAGGTTCTGTTGAAGTACACGTCATTCACCTGCGTATGTTGATTTGGCTTGGTTGATGACAGAAACGAATGCTGTATGGTGTATAGGCGGAAAATTACTTCACGTGCCCTAGTCATTGGGCTGGACACTGTTAATTTTGGATACCTGGTTTTCCGGTTAATTAATATGACGATTCATAAACACTTACCGCGCGCGTCACATGCATGCTATTGGTATGAATCATAAGCTTAACAAAGCAGCTTGAACATAACTCATAATTGATCGCGGCCTTCGTATTTCTGTGGACTTTTCAACCACCTTTGAAGGAGGCGGGCTGAAAGGTATGTTAATCAGAATTCGTATTGCCTACTGGCAGCCCAATAATGGTTGATGTACGCGGCTTTGACTTGGACAAGCTGTAAAAACGGTGTCGGTTTCGTTGAGATTTCTGTTTCATCAAATTTGACCAAATGACTTTTGATTAAACTTTGTGAGTCGGATTTTGAAGACTCCTCAGATGTATATGTAATCCTTCGGTGCTTACTGAGTTAGATGATTGTGATCGATCAATTGCACCTTTGTTCAGACTGGAGCGAAAGATCGGACAATACGAACAGTGTAATGTATACACACAATTTGTTTTAGCAGACGACCGAACATCGTCCTTGAAATTCCTGGGGATGGATCTTGAGTTGTTGTGTAGCATTAAAGTTTTACAAGTATTGTCCCATCTGGTTGCTTCTGTTGTGTACAAGCTGGTATCTCTTCAATCCCTGTGTTCTTCCTAGCTAGATGCTAGGTAGTATGCATGATTTTCCTGTTCTTCCCGCTGATCACCCTGTTAAGTTACGTCGCATTCACATTAGTTGTGTGCAATTGACTACTTTGCACATGCTTGTCCTGTGTTTAGGACCACTAGTCATCAGGAATCTAACAATGGGAAGCGGTCCAAATTGGTCTCTGGCGGTGACTTAGATTGTCCCACGGGTGACCATCACCCACCTGTCAGTTCGCACTTGGGTCCGGCCTGTTCACCCGCCTCTTTGAGAAGCCAGGCCCGGCTATTCTATCCTCATGTGCCGCTGACGCCTTTCACAGTGGGGTTCCCGACACAACAGTCTTCTTGCAGTTCGACCCGATCGGATGGTGCCACTTCTGGTGAAATTCTCGATTCTCAAACCTCCGCTGCGTGTCGCGATGATCGGGGTGCAAACAAATCTCCACATCAGCCACCATCGCAACAGTCACAGCAGCCTCAGACTGTTCCTTCTTTCCAAGTGGGTCGATACTGTTCTAAGCTGCGAACAATTAGGTGACGAGCTGCACATGTGTGCTGCCCGTTCGATGGGTCTTTGTGCTTTCGCTCTTGTTTGTTGCATTATTCCTGGTTTGTTCGTTTCATTATTTTGCAACTGGTTACGCTGTTACTGTGTTTTTCTTGGCTCCGTTATGAGCGATGGTTCAAAACACAGTACCGTATCCTTCGTTCTAGCACTTGCCTGTCGATCGAAATCAGCAACCACACGCAGTTGCCGCAAATCAGCTCACCTCTCCCCTCCTGGTGCAGGCTGGTCGTGGTCTGCGAATACTACCAAACGGTCCGCTTGTGTCTCCCGGTGTTCCGCTGCCATTTCCACAGACCAACAGTGCCATGCCCCTTGCTACCACCTCCCTGCCCCCATCGACTTGCTTAATCCCATCCTCTTTGTATATGGATACACTGACACTGACGATTTGGCAATTCTACACCAGTACACGTCAAAGCAAAGTGAAGTATGCCAAGAAGGTGCATTTGCGTAACGCGCTGCATATGGTCGTTTCAGGGGTCTTTGAAAGTATGTTATTCAGTGGTTGTCTTTTGGATGGATGAATTGTATGAGTAAACGCATACGCTTCCTATTTTTGTCGGCATTTAAAATTAACCAGTTTTTTTACTTTCAATCTTCACAGTTTTTTTTTGGGGGGGGGGACTATTATAACACGCGTTTCGGAGGCTGTCTAATTAT
>JTDE01007014.1:18742-29050 GCA_014338405.1 Paragonimus skrjabini miyazakii | reverse complement strand
GAACGGGATGAAGGCATATTTATCGGTGCATTGACATTTTGTCGGTTCTCATCAGCCGCAATCATGAAACGTACTAATTATATACATCAGTCGCAGTGGTTGAGACAGTAACTAAGCTCGACCACAAGCACATCAAGCACTATATGGTGATGACCACGGCAACCAAAACATTAGATTCAGGCACTTTCCTATACACAAACTCGGCTGATGGGTTCTGGTCTACACGATTTCTGTGAGGGCCAGTATCTGTGGTTTTGATTCTGTAACAATATCGCGGACGAGATATGCAGACCAACATGTGGTCACGAAATGTTAAAGCACTGGATGTCTTGGGATTCCGAGCAACAGATTGGCGAGTTTGATGTGGTTTTGTGAATAATTGTTTCGGTCATTTCAACCATGTTTTTCTGCTCGCCGAGGTAGCTGTCAATCATTTCTTCTGAGTTAAACGTCATTACTAATGCAAGTGAACTAGTGGAAAACGTGGGAGACATAATACTTTGACAAACTACGTTCGCGACCACACAGATCTGGCTCATTGTCGGTATGAACCGAGTGCAACTCTACAACCGCATACGTTCTAGCTGAATTAATCTTAAGCTTATGCGTGATACCGTTTACAGATGGTCTACTTGGGATTGCAAAGGCAAGAATGTACCCAGTTTTGAGCTGTCTTGGTACGATCATTGATCTTGTTTATTCCACCATGAAGCCCGATCGATTTTTCAGGGGTAGCGTTTTGACTGCGAATTGTTTCAGTATTTTCTGTTTTGCTTACAATTTATTTGTAGTAAAAATTTACCTGCATTCATGAAACTGCCTCTGATCAATTCGCGTAGGTTTCCAATAGGAGCAAAATGGAAATATTCACGATACCGTCCACTCCGTGTTGTGTTGCAGTGAACTGAGCTGTGTAACTTACCACTCATAGATCTGCTGATGAACACATTTAGAAAACTAAACCGATGCTTGCATCAGGCACGTGAGAAAAGTCAGCTTTCGAGTAAATCTTGTTGACGTGATTGGAGAACGAATCCGATTGATGTATGTTGGGGGGAACTTAAAAACCACAAGGATGTCGATTGCAAAATAAATCTTTGGCTATATTATCTGGGATTTGTCGATCAATCATTCGTATGAATGTGTCCAGTAGTGTTGGGCTTAACAGGCTAGCCATACCAACACGATCTGTCTCTCAGTGTGCTAGTCGTTCAGAATGAGAAGGATCATATTTCGTATACAATAAAATAGGGTATTCCAGATATTCAGTTGTAATACGTACATTAAAATTCTGACCAAACATAGAATGACTTATATGTTCAACAATATCGTCATGCGGGGTATTCTTGGAGAGGAATTGTCATTTGTGGATCGCGTGTTTTCGTTGCGATGTTGGGTAACATTCAAGCGGACACTCGTTGATTTCTGTCCTGAATATGTTTGGTCAGGTCGATTGTTTGATACCTCCCATCAAACTATTTTCTATCAAGAGGAATAATGCACATTTTGCATACGGATCACACTTGGAGGGAAACATTCTCATCGTAACTCCTCACTGGGTCACCGGAGTCCTCAAGGAAATGTTATTGATTTGCAGGATAAAGCATAATACTTTCTGAAAGACAGTCTTCATGACGCCAAAGATAAAAGTGGTCGTTCTTGTAAATGCTACCCATTACGATCTCCCGATGTCAGTGTATTTCACGATGACGAACGACACGTCCACCTGTCTGTTCGCACGAACATCGCTGGATGTTCATTCACGTCGTGGATGTTTGGAATACCGAATGCCATACCTGAAAAGACGTATATATCAGGCAGTATATATCATGCTGTTGCCTATTGCGTGAGTTTCCTACGGGTGTATTTGATGAATACCTTTAACACACCCGACACACTTCCCATCCTGGACGCCCGTTTATCTCGTGTACACAGTGACATCGTTGGCCCACTACCACCCTCCAACGATTGTACGTATATGCAGAGCGCAATCGACCGTTATACCCGTTCGTTTCTAGCTGTGTCCATTACAGATGTTCCAGCGGAGACATTGCGACTGATGTATATAATTAGTACGTTTCATGATTGCGGCTGATGAGAACCGACAAAATGTCAATGCACCGATAAATATGCCTTCATCCCGTTCTCATGATGTTCGAAAAATATCGTTCTATATTTTTGAATAGGCCTCATCAAAACTATCAAGAATTCTCTCCATCAGTTTAAATCTATTACGCTGTAACCAATGGTTACTTTCGATGCCCCCGAATCCACTTTGATCTATCAGATAGTGAAAACGCATGGTTCAGTTGAATAACGGGTTTGGCTCAGACGCACATGGGGACTGGACTATACAGTGATATGTACACCAGCTTCTTGGACACTGAAGCCCGGTTCTAAACATGCACTGTTTGCAAACCGCAACAGTCGATTCAGTCGTTGATTGTCCTCCTTTCAACGAATCCCACTCGATCGGTGAATCACTCCAATAATGTGCTATCTACCTACAATATTCAAACTCTCCAAAATCCCGCCGGTTTACAAATGCCTGTATATGAATGATCATGAACATCTGACAGTCGAACATCATAGACTTGACACATCTTATACAATTCAATCGTATAAATTGATGTCTATGAGCTGGTTTGAATGCGATGGTGTTCCATACTCTAAAATGAGTTTTAATGATTTTTGTGAAACAACATCACTCGTGTCTGTGTAACGTTAGTGATGCTGTTGACGATTGCAAATCTCATGGTCATTCGTGTACGGAGTGACAACGAGGGAAAGACAAGAATTTGGAAAGTTATGAAAATCTGAGAAGCATACGACAGAAGCTCAGTACTTCACGCATACAACTGACACAGTCATAAATTCAAATGGCGTCTATCATGAGAAGGCGCGCCCCGTTACAAATCGAGAGTAAGAAAAGCCGTTCCTGTTATTGTAATGTTGTGAATTAGGGCAAGGTTCTTAAGGCATTTCAGCATCCGCGAATTCGAGGATCCAGTAGACTTTTCGGGTACGCATTATTCAGCATTATCATGAATATCACTCTCGCATTTGTGACTGTCTTCCTTGCTATTATTCCACTAGATACACTAATGGCCCTCACAACAACACTTTCATACAAACATTACGCATACTAATCGCCACACTGTAAATGTGGCACTAATTGTGTGTGCTTTTTGCTAACATTAGGTTCACGTTATTGGAACATGTAGAGCTATACTTTTATGGACTAAATGCTGACCTCTTCTTATGAATGATTGAGCGGGTTGTGGGTTCCACCATACTGGCTAATGATGGCTGAACTGCAGATTAGGGCGTGGCAGCTGCTGAGTTTATACACTAAGAGAGTTTATCAAATTGACCTCGTTGAGCTGCACAACCTGACAACATGCAGTCAGTTGTGAACAATAACATTGGTTGCAAAGCATCATCAAAATGATCTCATAAACCATAAATCCGTGGATAAGGAAACCATAGAGTTTGTAGTTCTCCTTGTGCACACTGATGACGAATTCCACCTAATGCGTTTACTAAGGCACTCGGTTGAAACTAGAATTAGTGAATTCGAGTAGACGTTGATTCGCCACAGATCAATTGCTTCAGTAGGCGTTCATTTGTCAACGTCAAAAACAAATGGCACTTGACGGTTGAGATCGGCACCTTATCTCCCGCGTAGTTGATCGGTGAGTGACTGTATGATTTGTGAATAGTGTGGTATAAATGACAATAATAGTTGATCCCACCCATAAAACGCTGGAACTTTCTAATGGTTGAACTTGCCTGCGCGGTGACCAAGTTTTGGTGGCTCCGATTACACTTACGATGATGGCGTCAACGAACAGGATATCACATGTCGAATGATGATCAAGTTTAGCGAGGAATATGATGTATCATTTTTGGCATCTGAGTTGTGAGTGTAGCGAACTATTCAGCGAATGTTTGATTCTATTGCTAAAGTGCTCACAACATGTGAGCCTTTGTTGTGGAACTCCACCAACGGTCTATTCCGAATTGTTTCACGGGACCTGAAGTTATATCAAATTTGAACAAAGTAGTAAGAAGATGGACAGAATTAGATGCTAGCATTTCGTGTTGCCTCTTCAGTACCAAATAACAATAATCAGGTACATATATATGACACTATTAGGACGGTGGGTGAAGAAAATAAAATAGCAAATTCGGTGGAGAACAACAACGCGAAACTATCAAATCGATTTGCGTCTACGGTTTACATATTATTGTTTCTGTACACACAATGCTGGCTTGAGACGACTGATAGCGACCGCCTCAGCGAAACGCAGGAAACGCGGATTAGTGTAACGCATTATAATCCTAAATGTTGATTCACGATTAATCCGGTGACCGTTGGCCAACATGTGTTTGGCGATAGACGAGGCCAGAATTTTGCGTGATCCCGAGACGAATGGAGTAGACTGCGCGGTCACATCCTGAACCCATTTCGGCAGATGTTCCTTCATCTTAGATTTCAAGCACCTATCGGTTCTGCCGATGTAACTTTCGCCGGAGTTACACATAAATTGATAAATACAGTGTGTGTTGGCGCCAATTGGTTGCTCTCCCTTTATTGAAAGTAATGGTAGCTCACGATCTGGATCAACGACTATAATTTCAGCTGCATTGTACGCCCGCTTAATGGAGTCGACGAGGCGTTTTGTTGTTCGAAGTGCAGAAGTGTTACCTTTGAATGATGGTTCAGTGTAAACTTTCTTCTTCCCAACAGACCGTTTTACCCGTTCGTCTTTAGCTGTGTCCATTACAGATGTTTCGGGGGAGACAGTCGCTAAATCCTTCTTGGAGCACTGGATAGCTAATTTTGGTGTGCCATCTACAATCACTAGGGGTCGAGGCACCCAGTTTCAGTCTTCCCTTCCTCGCAACTTCACGCAGTTACTGGGTTATTCGCACATTGAAACGACAGCATACCGCCCTCGTGCTAATGGTTCAGTTGAGCGTGCTCATTGGCAAATAAAAGCCTCGATAACCGCGCAGCAATGTATTTAAATCACATTTCAAATGCAAGGGTCTGTTTCATGCAATCAGACATATCGCCTAACATGTTTAATGAGATTGGAGATTTCGACCTGTGTAGGAATTCTTAATCGCGGGGTTATCGATTGGAGTCAACAGGACAGTTACTGTGTCTCCATTTCTAGACGATTGGGCAACCTGATCATTACTCACAAGCGAAAGTGGTTGAGCGTTCACATATGACAATTCGGTCGTGCATCACGTAAGATCAGTGGCACAGTGGTAAACACGGTTGTCTCATGAATAGCGTGTCCGTGGTTCAAGTCCCAGTAGTGGCGATGATATGCACTACTGACGAGCTCTAATGAGAGCGAAACTCGAGTCTAGTGCTTCTTTTCGAAAGGGGCTGACTGTATGGTCTATGGGAATGCGACAGCTGCAATAATTGTGGGTGATGTTCAAATTGAAATCAGAAATATGTTAAATTGGTGACAGTTTGATATAAACATCTGTTTGAAATTTAACGGTAAGTGTGTCTGGACAATACATTGGTACGTTTACTTTAGAATACAGAACGTCCGAACATTAATTTAACGTGAAGAATAAAAGAAAACACTACATGTGATATATATTTTCATGCACCGTCTGAGCGCGAGATTAGTTCAGTGCATCATCCATATTACTTCCGTGTACTCCTCTGATCGTGCAGAGGTCTGAATTTAATAGTTTATACCAACTCGTGGATTTTCTTGATTTCCATGATACCTTCTCAATCAGTCTGAGGAGTGAGTGGACATTAAGTAGTTTTCATTTTAAGAGTGCATATACTGACGAAGCCATGGTTGACAAGAAATAATATGCTAAACCATCAGAAATGATATATTATGAGCATTCTAGTAGTAGTTACATCACACTGGAATCTTCAATTCTGCAGTGAAACATGAAGTAGATTCAATTCCACTACAATCATCCACCTAGTATTTTCAAGATTGTCCATGAGTCTACTGTTAACATTTTAGCGTTGTATAGTTCGATTAGGGCAAACTTTTTGATCGCGGATAGGTTATTTTGACCAACGGTGAAACGTTCACAAGTTGAAGGACGTTTTGGAATTAGCTAAGATTTCAACGTGGCAAATGAACTAGAAGTATATATGTTTCGTTTGCTTAATACAGACGCAGTCGTTAAACCTTGACCAGATTCTTTCACGAATACCTGCAACGAGAGGAGCTTTCCAAACGTCGCAGGCTGATTTGCTGAGGGAATGAATTTATTTGTGTAGGGGAAATTCACTAGCAGCTGTTTAATCAACATTAATCATAAACTAACGTTGCCAATGCACCAGCATGCACCTATCCAGCTGCCCAATCAATCAATCGCTCTCTCGTAGCATAACTGTTTAGTTATAGTTCATCCAGGCGAAACCGGTCTGTGGCTGCATCAGCATATGGCGGAGCATGGATCAAATTGAGTGTCAGCTGTAATGCTGTGTGCAAATTGTATAAACTTTGCAGGTTTCCCGTTAATGGATGATATGAACAAATCGAAATGCCGATAAAATGCAGCGTGTGGTTCGGGACTGTTTTGTTCAGAAATGGATACGTGTACCTCAATGTTTAAGTAAGCAGGAAAGGCATGTTTCCACTTCTAGATGATTCACTGTTTCTTGTACTTTATTCAAATGCTAGTTTAACCGAACATAATAATATATGCCCAACATACAATTCTGATCTAAATGCTTCGAAGCCACATAGCAGACTAATTGTTTTACTTGGACTGTATATCTTGGTAACCGTGGTGACAGTTCTGCCCATCAATTCTCGTTTCCAACTCCCTATGTTCTTCATACGGAACAGGATACAAGTTTTGACTTAGGCGCCGTCCGTCCCATGTAGTCTCTTTGCCACAACTCCTGTCTCCCTTTGTAGATTGTGCAGTTCCTGTTGAAACCTTTCTTGTAAACACCAGCCACTCATTTCAGGTTGGTGAAGTTGATGCACGTATTGATTGCTCAATAGTTGAGCTGACTGTGTTCATTAGTTTTTTGTGATGTAACACTGCACTCTGTGTTGTTGTACACAACCGACTGCACGCTGACTTTGTTCCCGGAGGTGCGTGATCCATTTACTTTGGTAGCTGCGGCTGCGTTTCCCTAAATTGTGTTCTTTGTTCACACCTCTTACAGGTGCTAATGAGATCGAAGATTTCGACCTGTCTATGAAGTCCTAATCGCGAGGTTATCGATTGGAGTTAGCAGGACAGTTACTGTGTCTCCATTTCGAGACGATCGGCAACCTGATCATTATTCACTTCAATTCATTTTATTCTCAAGTCATCTCATCTTTTTTTACGCAGTGCCAAACTCATCCTCGGACAATGGGGCTCTTCTGTCTCACTTGAATAAATTTTCACGAAATCAGCCTTTTTCTCACTTGCTTGTTGTGGGTGATTTTAACACCCAAAAATGGTCTTCGGTACAACATTCTCAACAAGTTCCAGAACATAGCTTCGACACAACTTTGACCTTACTCGTGCAACTGAAGGTTTGAACATAACATGTGGATTCTGCTACGAGGTGTCGTACGGGAAAGATCTCTCGTTGCTGGATAATGTAATCACGAATACAAGTCATTACTTTGATTATGTTAGTATAGTAACTCCTGTGGGTCACATTGATCATTTGGATCTAATCTTTCATTTCTCTACCTACTGGATATATCGACATGCGAAGAAACGGTTGATTCGTAATTTCAGTCGCATTTTCATCGACCTCTTGAAAGCTATCTGAAGTTATTTTTCAGGGAGAAACGATAAGCCTTGAGACATTTAAACATGTTGCAAAATGTGCAATCGTTGTTAACTGGAAGTTCGTGGCTATCGTTACTAAAAGCAATCAAAATTGCTCAAACTTGCGCGTTCAGACACAAACGTCTTATTCAAATACATGTAACAGCGTTGCAAGAACTTACATTCGGACCTGTCCTTGCAGCATTCGAACGGCAAAATCAACTTCAAACCTAACATGGTTGCTGACTTATTCAACCATCAGTATCTCGCCGTGACTTCGTGAAGCCAGTGTCTATCCTCACGGATATTTTAGCAGATTACTTTGTGTGCTGAATGATCGGTGCACGATGTTAAGGATTTCACATCTTAGTCTATTGCTTCAAGTTCGGTAAACCCGAACGAGAACCATCAGCGAATAACGAATGAAGAATCCCATGTAATCTGGAGGCAACTGTAATCCCTTATTACAAACTTGGTGGTCGGCATTCTCCAGTTATGTATGGACCAGATAACCTGATGGGTAGTCTGTGAAAAATCTTAGAGCGTTTCTTTAATCAAACCGTCTTAAAGCACACTTTAGACGATATACTGGCCTCTGTAACTCAGCACTGGTTCCTACCAAATAGGTCCTGCTTAACGAACACTACATTCGGTGCACAGTTTAAGGAATGCAAGAGGTCATGGCCTTACATCATATATCACTCTTTTCTGTGTGCCATAACGTTTGACCGGGTGCCACACGGCCCGCTTCTACAGACATTGGAGGCCAGCGGCACCAAATTTGATGTTAGCCGCGAGATCGCCTCATTTGTGGGTGTGCCACAACGATCTGTCCTCTGTTCAATGACACTTTTAACATATGTAAATGATCTCCCGAAGAGGATTTCCCGTTATTCGCTTCTCTATGTAAATGACTAGAATACCTGGAACTTGAGTGATCCCAGCACTTCACAAGCCAACCTCGAGGCGGTTGAACCGTGATCGGTGGAATGACCTCTTTTCATCAACGACGATAAGTGTGTACACATTTCCCTTAGTGACTTTTCTTGAAATTTCTACATAACATACTACGCACAAACGGAAGTGCGTGTTGCCAACGTGGTACTTAGAAACGATCTGGGCACATAGCTATCGTCAAATTTGACCTCCTTACTACATCACAAAAGGCAGCTGAAAAACGATTCGCTGTAAGCGGCATGTTGAAACGGACGTTTGTTCAAATTATAAACATCGCTATTCAAATGATTCACGGGTCTTCATCTGACAGTCGCTTAGATACACTGAATTAGTTGTTTACTATGGTGTTATAAAAACGTTTGTGCGATTGAACATGTACAGCGAGCCGCAACAAATAGCGTGGTAAATCTTCGTAAAGTTACGAAGGAGTCTCCGCCCGAAATATTTGATCTTCCTTCTCGGGAATACCAGAGACTCCGAAGAGAACTCACATTTACATTGTTCCTTCTTCTTCGAAAGGCTGATGAAGAAAATGATTACTCTTGCAGGTCCAGTTGAGTTACGACGTCACAGTAAGCAGTTTTTTAGATGGAGATCTTGAAAACTTGCAAGAAAATAAGCATTTTGTCACATAGTGGCCGCACATTGGTTGTAGAAATCAATAAAGGATTCGCTAAGCGTTCGTCTGCTTGGTAGAAGTAGTAGATGGCCGATGGTGTCTCACTTTTTCTCATGTATATTACCTGCATCAAAACTTTGCTTAGAGAAATCGCAGCTACGCCAAGCTTTCATGATTGCATTTGAGGAACGTTGTCGTCCGGGTGATAGAACAAAGTGAACGCAGCGACCCGGGGAACAAGGGTGATCGGTTTCGTGCCCGCGCATCAACCACCGAACTACTGATCTCTGTAAAGATTACATTGATAACATCGGGTGCAGGATTGGTAAATGAACAACGATAGGTTTTGACTTTTTTAAGAAACCCCACGGAGTAAAATATTGACGAACGTTTGTCACCCAAGATGCAGAAATTGATAAGGACCGAAAAACATCGGTTATTAATCGGACACACGGAGAAAGCAAAGGATTCACCAACGTAAATGCACAATACATTTCAACAGCTTCGGTGGACAGAGGCAACGTTGGTGTTGTTATTTGTGCTGCAGTGTGTTCAGAAATATGCACTTCGCAATTAGCCACAGATGACGATAATAACGACGTCCACTGTGGGAGGTTTGAGATCAAGGAAGTGATGTGATGAGAATAAATGGCTACGTATTACCCTTTACCGTAAAGTGAGTTAGTGAATACAGTAAGGAGAATGACTGCATGAATGCTAGTCGTAGACCGTGTTGCGGAAAATTTGTTTCCGGGAAAGAATCATTTTAATAGCTCGGTACCTGATGCAGAAATTGAAATCTTCAAGATCTGCGTCATAGACTTATATTTGTTTGTTTTAACTGACCGTTAATTGTAAACTGTCTTATCGCGATTGTTTTAAAAAAATCAAGGATACTGGGGTCATTTTCGATTTATTTGTTCATGCTTGTCATGATCATTACT
>JTDE01007012.1:0-17528 GCA_014338405.1 Paragonimus skrjabini miyazakii | reverse complement strand
AATGGAGACACAATTACTGTTTGTTAACTCCAATCGATAACCCCGCGATTAGGACTTCCTAGACAGGTCGAAATCTCCGATCTCATTAAACCTGCAGTGGTAAACATGGTTGCCTCATGAAAGTGTGACCGCAGTTCTGGACTCGCCAGTGGCAAAGACATGCATTACTGACGAGCTCAACAGAGAGTACAACTCGAGTCTAATTCTACTTTTCGAAAGGGGTCGACTGGAAAGTCTATGGGAATGCGATAGCTGCGATCAACTGTTGGTGATGTTCAACTTGAAATTAACCAAATCTCCGACTACTCATCAGTAAGATCTTTTTTGTAAAATACAAATGTATTCCACAAAAACCATCAAGAACAGGGTAGAGAACATATTACCCCATCCACAACAGTGTGAATAGACTAACCGGCTGACCTGACACGTTCAATCAGACATCACAAATAGTGTAAGTTCGGTGGTTCACATTGATATTTAGCTTTCACACGATAGTAGAGATGACAAACTTTGATTAGAAAGCAGAAAAGACCCAAATGCTAAACACACTTATGTTTAAGCGAACTCATTTAGATTCAAGATGCTTACACACTACAAACGAACAATGGAAATGTAAATGAAAGTAAGGTGTCATGATCAAGACAGCTTCTTTACAGTTTTGATTGACCCGCGCACAAACAATTCAGTCAAACAACGATAAGATTCGCACCAATGTGCCACTGAGTCACGATAGCTTTAGCTCGAGGAATGAACCAACCCTTTTGTAAGTGGCTTCACTTACTTACCCTAAATCATCAACTGTCCACCTCTTGTACCAACCTGTAGCTGCATCGGTGCTCAGTATGACACGTGTCTAGCTGTTATTATTCTCACATTGTCTAACAATCTAAGTATGTGCATACTTAAACATTAGACGAATGAATTTGCTTGATATTTACTTCCACTTATCAGTTTTTTTATTAAGACACAGTCAAGAGGTATCACACCTTTACGATCGATCTATCCAGTTCAGATTTTATGTTTGTGGGTGATGGTTCCACTCAGATTGTAGAAAAATGCTTGTGCGCAATCTGGACTGTGTTTCCTCACATTACTTTCTGATGCCCACCTGTAACGTGATTCGTTCTGATCGTCTCATTTGGTTTGCTTCACATCTTGTTGATCATGTATGTTAATCGTTTCGTTCTATGAATTTAGAGTCTGTGTGACTTAATGTTGACTTGTCCTTCTAACAGACAGTGTTGCTCCTCCTATGTCTTTTGCGGTTTTGCATCAAATGATTGAGCGCGTAATCAAGACAACTATCCAGCAGTTTTCCAGCCTCACTGTGACTCACCCATTGGTGCGATTCAACATGGATGATCGAGCACAGATTTTATTGGGCTAACATCTGAAAACGGTCGACATCTTCTCTTCCAGCTAACCAATTTTTTCAACCTTCAGTTAATACGGATATCACAGACGTTATGTACATAAGCGTAACCCTGGAATCTTACAGAGACCTGTCTCCCTCTAACCAGAGATGTACCAGACTAGTAAATAACACCCCCAGCGCCTGAGATACGAACAGATATGTTATTTTCTATACCTGTTATTGCAACTACCATAGCACACAAACCGGTTAACCGCCAACCCAAACTAAACGGTCAACAAGAAATCTACTCATTTCCAGCAGTATTGCAGAAATGTTTTACAGTTCGAGGCTGACAAAAGTTTCCAGAGGATCTGATAAAGAGTAAAATGACGTGTATCATTATCTACTGTGTTTGGAAGTTATCAAACAACACCTTATAGTCAACATAGTGAAAATCAGTCAGTCTCCCATTATGTAGGAGTTTTATACCGATATTTTGTGCGTGCTGCAAACATTCATCCCACAGTTTGTTCGACACTTTTGAATCAAAATGTTGGAGGTGGACAGACTCAACCCACGTCAATCCTGATGTTACATATGTCTAGCAGTTAACTGTGGAATCCAGCATGAGCTGAGGTATGGAAATTAGGTGCCGGCAGTATGTTCACATACTTGTTCCATACACTTCTGTGTTTAAGCAACTCTAGAAGTGCAGTTCGATCAACTCACTGAATCGAACGAAACTTGGCAGTCAGGAAAAACAACTATTGACTGGCTGCTCGTATGACATCAATAAAATGATCTGCACACCCTCATCCTTATGCATACACTTCTCTAATTACTGTCCCTCAGACAACAGTGAGCCGACGAAATATAATGAATGTCAAGATGACATTACGTGAATATTAATGCGTGTACGAACTAAATCACTACTGAATACTACATGTTAATTCAGCCGAGATGTGATAAGTTTCGACCTATCAGATAACAGACATCCAGTGTTGAACGTTTATTCTATTCATCCACAGATGGACGCTCTAATCTTTGCGTATTTCTCTAATATCTACGACAAGTTGATCGGTTTAACTATGATATGTGAGTACTTGTTTGAGCAACAGGTGGTAAATTGAGTAACCAAACGATAATAGATTCACATTGATTTGGCTTGAACTTGCGAGCGGGAAAATTTTATACAACTAAATAGCCTATGTATTGTATTTTACAGATTTGTATGTATTTTTTGAATTCGTGCAATTTACGTTTATAATATGGAAATGAAACAAGTTCTAAATTTTTTCTCAAGTAAACAATTGTCTTCCAAATAGCACTATTTAGCCAGAGCAAAAGATTGATTGTAGAGTAGATAACGGCTAAAACAAATTTCGACAGTTAGACCTAAAATGATCATGAGAAAACGGGACTAAAGAAATTGCTCCTTTCCCAGCATCAGTCAGGTGGTGTTTCAAAGTAAACAATTTATGATCAGTGTCATTTCGTTATGAATGTCAACATCTTGAATAAATAATTCCTTGTATCTCCTCTCGAGGCGATCGAGCAACCTGATCATTACTCACAACCGAAAGCGATCGAGTGTTCACATATGATAATTCGGTCGTGCTTAATGTCAGGTCAATGGCGCAGTGGTAAACAAGGTTGCCTCATGAACAACGTGTCCGTGGTTCAAGTCCCGGTAGTGGCGATGATATGCACTACTGACGAACTCTAATGACGTGGAGTATCAATGACGTCATACTCTCACTTACAGGTTCTTTGTTTCTGTTCACGGTGTAGACACCTTGATGTTGAATGTCTGAGTGCTACTCCACTTCCGTTTGTATTTCCTCTTAGCTTTGTTTATCTACTGCTTCCGTCACAGTCTGGTATAGGCTAACACTGCTAGTGTATTCCTGTCTCTGATAATGATTCAGTGGACTCCATCTATGTCCAATTCGTCACAATACGAACCAACTCTATGTTTATCAAACTTTCTAAAGTCAATCAGGACCAAATTGTTCATTTCTGTTTGAAATATAGCCTCTTGAATATTTGGGACGCATTTAATGTACGACAGATAAATGAAATGAGAATAACACAACGTCATCAGTAAGTTGTAACACTCTACGTTTCAACCACCTCGGGTGGCCTTCCTCAAGAGTGTTGTTTAATGTACGACTGTTACACACGAATGTTTCTTAGGAGGGTGCACTGGCGGGAAATGGAATTTGAAATGCTAAACCTTGAGTGACAACAATTGCTGCCATCCAACATCATCTGCATACTTCAGCCTAATTTATGCTGACGTTTGTACAACCAACCTCAGAAAACAAAACACAAAAAAGTCATTCATAAAACATTTTTACGAAAAACATTAATATTTTTTCAGAAGTCCGTAGTCAACGAAAACAGAGTTTAGTGTAATAAAGAGATTTGTCACATACAAACTCATATCTCAGTATGGAATGACTGGTAAAGATATGTACTACTGACGAGCTCTACTGAGAGCGAAATTCAGGTATAGTACTTCTTTTAGAAAGAGGCTGGCTAGAAAATATGTCTGAATATGAAGGCTGCGACCAAATATCAATGTTGTTCAACTTGAAATAAACCAAATCCCCGACTACTCATCAGTAATCAAAAATATCGCCTAGCAGGTTTAATGAGATCGAAGAGTTCGACCTGTCTAGCAAGTCCTAATCGCGGGGTTATCGATTGGAGTTAACAGCACAGTTACTGTGTCCAGATCTCGAGACGATCGGACAACCTGATCATTACTCACAAGCGAAAGTGGTTGAGCGTTCACATGCGATGAGAATTCAGTCGTGTCTAATGTGAGGTCAATGGCGCAATGGTAAACATAAATGCTTTAAAATCTGCTGCTAAGTTTACAAATTGCCGTTTCCAGTAGCCAGAGAAATACCGAATACACAATATCGTCACAGTCCTTACATTGCTTGACTATACGACTTCAGTCATACATAAAACAAATGTAACCTACTGAGAATGAAGTTAGAACTCGGCAAGATATTATATATAATATATATATATATATATATATATTAAAAACACCCATAATTGAATAACATATGCATCACTCAGTAAACCTGATAAGATTTAATTTCGTATGATAAATCCCTAATGTTTGAACAAATCCGTCAGAACAGGAAAACTGGTAGATGCAAGCATTTCCTATTGACTATTCAGTGCCAACAGGCTGATCTGAAAGCACATGCAACTTCTGTCAGTACCACCTCACACTGCATCTACCGATTTACATGTAACTGCAAAGGAAGTTACATAGGCAGAACCGGGAAATGCTTTATCTCCAGAGTGGATGAACATTTGTCCAAATAGGTGCAACATTCTGTATTACCGAAGAACGGCAGTGTCGTTGAAACACGGAAACAACCATTGTCCGCAGTCGCAAGGCACATCCTGACCACTGGTCACGTCATCGACCCGGCTTGTGCATTCAGAATGTTATTACGTCATCCCACTCCAAGATTTCTGTGGTTTACGTAGGCTGTCGCAATCAATCGACCGGAGCCCTGTATGTTCAGAAACAAGTGTTCATGAGCTTGACACTTCCATAGTCTTAATGGCCTTTTCTAGCCCATCAATCGACTATCCATCACTCCAACCCCTAACTGTTCGATATAAAAAAACCGTTTCATGTTGTTGTAAATTTGGTACCGATGAGTTAATACGAAATGCTTACATCTACCAGTCTTCTTGATCTAATGGTCTTGTTCAAACTTTTCAAAGAAACGAACTACTTCAAATTTTTCAATGTGTTACAATCGGCTGTATTCAGCTACTTGGCCTGTTTTTGAAAATATATGAGCACTACTCTCAAAAAAACAAATGACTGGGCGTTTATCTGCGATAATTCTGTCGTATCTAATATGAAGTTGATGATGTAGTGATGAACACGATTGCCTTACGAAGGCATGGCCAACGAACATATCTCAGACGCAGCATAATTGACCAGCTTTAACAAAAGCGAAACTCGAGTCTAGTGCTTCTTTTCAAAAGGGGCCGACTCAGCAGTCTACGAGAATGTGAAAACTACTTACAAATGTTATTTCAAATTCCCGACGAATCTAACATTCAATTTTCAAGTGTATTTCGTTTAGCCGATTACTTTACAGATCAAATAAAATTTGTTGATCGAATCTTATTTCCACTCACCATTGATTCTGATATTCTGCACAATACATTCCTTTCCTCGTTCTTAATCACGTTTTGTATCATATCCATATCAGTTCCTGGACACTGTCATCTTGTGTAAGTAAATGTACGCATATCTGTCTTACAAACTTCCGGCTTGTTCCTCAAATTTCCTAGCTGTTTTTGTATACGGTAGCTCACGAGACTTGCCATAGCTTTCACACCATATACGTTGTCCCCTACTCATTCGTACTTTCAATTCGCGCCTGATTCTTGTTACCTGTGCCTGGGACTCGATAATATTCTGTACATACACACTAAAGTATTTCTTGCATATGGAGTAAGACTTCTACTTGGTTTGAACTGTCTGTATAGGTACTCACAAATGCAACTGCGCTTTTTGTAAGAAAGCAAGTAGTAAACTGGAGATAACCCTGGTCTGCTTACTTTACGTTACGCGTAATTCCCCCTAAAATACTATTTCATTTTGTATACAGGGTCGTAAAGAATTTCGCCTGCCATCCGTTTAATGTATAGGATTGGCTATTTAGCTGTGTTTACATGCCAATAATGAAATAACCACCATCGACTATCCGTTCGCTCGACAACATGATCCTCAACATCCTTAGCCATTGTTGCATATCGGTGTATTTTAGTGTTAATGAGACCTATTGTAATTTCCGTATAGTATATGTTAGGTCTCCCAGAAATCGCTAATTTACCGCACGTATACGCTAAAATTTAACAACTAAATATCTGACTACTTATCAGTAGTCAAAACAGAGAGAAGACAGATGTTAACATTTCGATATTTGGCATCAGTTGTCAACGTAAAACCAGCAAATTTGATCAGTAATCAAAACATTGCTTGGTAAACTTAATGAAGTCTGTGATTTCAACTTACGTTCGAAGTCTCAGTGGTCAGGTAATTGACTGAAGTTGACAGTACCTCTTATCGGGGCGATGGGGCATTACTCACAGCAGAATACGGCTAAATGTCATGGGAAGATCAAATGTGAGTGATGTTCAACCTATAGCAACCAAATCCTCTGACTTATCAGTGACCACACTAAAACATTATATTTTTCGATTTGTCTATCAAACTACAAACAGTTCGATGTAGTGAATGTAGGGACCGTGGATTAGAAAGCTATTTCATATCATAGGAGTTCAGTTAAGGATTCATCCGCACATTATTTGATAGTATCAGAAATATTAGCTTTCCAAATATTTCAGATGAACAGTTCAAGGTAGCGAATATATTGAGACTTTGTCAAACCAGACGACAAATCACGAAATAACTCTTTGAGAGAATCAAATACTGAAATGTAAACTATACCGTGGTTCGTATCGAAGACTTACTAATCATATAAGCGATGTCCTAATCCACTTCTATACGGACGTCCATATAATGCAGAATAATAGTAAGCATGAGCTGTTGCCTAGCTCAATAAAATAAGTCAAATAGTTGTTCTGGATCATACCAAAATTTTTTCGAGCTATAACGACATGGACGAAGAATATTTGTTGCTAATAATGTTCCTCCTAAATAGCTGAAAGCGCCAGTGGCGTAACGTATTAACTGACTGATGTAGTCCCGTATGGTAGATTAAGTCGTATATGTAAAGAGAGTGAAGTGGACAAACGCAGCAACACCAGGTCAACCGATGATTCACAGAAGGCTACGATAAATTAGTGTTGACAGCGCGAGCATGTTACCTTAGCATCGGATGTTGTCTTATCGGGCAACAGCTGTTTAAGTGCGTCGCCCGTCAAAACAAACTACCAAAAAGCGGAGCCGAGTCGGCCAATAGGAAACCCAAGACGTCGGCATCAATTGTAACTCTTCATTTAATTGATACACCTCGTCTATAAAATAACCAATAGAAACTCAAAGAAACTGTGATTTGTCATGTGCCACAAGTTATGTTTTTGGTTTTGTTCCGGAAGATGGCGAATTTTCAACAATATTCATGTCAAATCCTTGGCAGAACAACTCGACTAACTTTACTATCCGTGGACAGCTCATATTCACCTATACTGAAGCATGTGACAGTTGAGATAACAACAGAAGTTCGGGAAATTAGACTGTTTCAAACGAAACACTATTGCCATAAACATAACACCCATGAGCATGACAGAAAGATACTGTGCTTCGGGCTGCCGTTCACCTCAGCAGTGACGTGGAACATCTTAAAAGAAAACGTTATTAAGAAGGTTGAAATTTATTAAAACAAGACTAAACGGAAGAATTAGAAATGGTATGGATACAGGTACGCCATTGACTGCGACACATCACCATCTCGGATAGCGTCTCTAACCAGCGGTTTCAGTTATCACGAGGACCCCATCCAGGCAGGCCACACCTACCCACTTTGCTAAATGGAACAGTCAAGGTATTCATATTTTGTGACCACGTTGTTGCTTGACCACCACGTGGTTTAACCCAACTGTTGGTGGCCTCAGCATATAATGCCCGAGACGGTAAACGGTTAGATGACATACGGATTATGTGACCCAATCATTGCAAGCTGTGTACCATGATTAGTTGATTAATTGATCGCACACCACTAGCGTTTCGGAATACGCGCCGGCGAAAGGCCACATTACTCACGCGATCAGTCCACCTAATATGGGTCAAATGGCAGAGACAACGATGGTCAAACACAGCAAGCCTGTTGATATCCTCCTTGTTAACAGGCCACGATTCCGAACCATGAAGCAAAACGGAACGCACACAGGCATTATATACCCTTCCTTTCAACGATAACCAGACGTCTTTTCGACGCCACTGATGACACAGTTTGGTAAAGGCAACTCGTGCCTTTGCAATCCTCGCCGACATCTCATCAGCAGTATTACAAGCTGACGATATAGTGTTACCAAAGTATGTGAAACTGTCCACAGTCTCAAGCGGATTACCTGCAATGAAGTAAGTGGGAGTGGGAACTCCCCAGTCTTGAGGGAGTACTTTGTATTTCGAGGGTATGAAGCGCATTCCATACAAACCAGCTCGGTCACTCACCCTGTTCAGCATGGTCTGCATGTCCTCGACAGAGATGCTAAGTAATACAATATCGTATGCACATTCCAAGTTGCTTAACCTAGCTCCAAGAAGAAGCTAAAAACCAAGGTAACTGGATCTAAGCAAAAAAATGTCGTCCATGACAAAATTGAACAGGAAGGGGGAAATTGGACACCCTTGATGAACACCACTAGAAGTGATGAACGCCCGAGACAGTTGTCCATAAACTCTCATCTTGCCTGCAGAGTGAGCATACAGTGTTCTCAACATATTCACATACTTCCCTGGAAGTCCCTTGCAAAGAAGACAGTTCACGAGAACGTTACGAGCAACTGAATCGAAAACAGCCTTTAGGTCCAAGAACACCAAGGCCGTCGGCTGACCATATGGTTGTTCATATTTCCAGGTCCGTCGCAAGATGAAAATGTGATCAACGCATTTTCGACCGGAACCGAATTCTGCTTATTCTTCACGTACCTGAATTTCTCTGGGTTTAGTAAGCCGACGTAAAATGAGGCCAGTGAGTAACTTGGACGCAGTAGACACCAAACTGCTGCTTCTGTAATTGTCACAAAGATTTCGGGCCCCCTTTTTGAAAACGGGAATTACTGTTGATAGACACCAGTCAAGAGGTACTTCTTCAGCCCCAAGATCGTCTGGAGATGTTTTGTCAGTCCTGACAACAAACCCTCTCCACTATCCTTGAAAAGAGAAGGAGAGAGGAGGTATGGACCAGGAACCTTAATACGCTTCAACACATTGTGTTTCAGGACCACTTCTGCTACCAACGGAGGACAGTCTGGAATGCAACAACTGGTCTTTCGGGTCCCATCGTCCAAATGATCTGGTGGAGGCCAGCTAAACTGTTTTTTTAAAATGTTCAGCCCACCTGTCAAGTCGGAGCGACTGACGGGCAATAATTGAACCATCTTTTTCGCATATATTCTCATTTCTGTCATTCCCATATTAAAAGGCTTTTTCCATCTCTTTCGACTGTTCGATCAAGTGATGTTTACGGTCTTTGCGCAAGTTTTTGGCAGTTTGCGTTTAAGTTCTTGACGGTCGTCATCATGTTAAGAGTCAAGTGAAATCGAGCGAAGCCTGTTCTTGAAGTTTGTCAACGTGACGAAAATTCAGTTCGGTCGCAAATGAACACCACTTATACTTGACTACAGCCCTTGCTTTTAAATGAACATTTTGATTAGTCCACTTCGAAAGAAAGAACTAGCTTCGAGGTAGTTACGTACGGATGAGCATTTGCACTTAGACCGTAGTGGTTTTGAGACCAGCCAGTGTTAACCCCAATGCCACTGACCTGACAGTAGGTATTACCAAAAAATCATATACATTATACTATTTTTAATGCGGGTGAAGTTATACAGCTGAACTCGGAAGGTAGAGCACTTGACAACACCGGAACAACAAATCGTCAGATTCGTCCAAGGGACCAGTAGCTGATTGTACTATATTTGTTCAATGTGTTCTTACGAAACTTTTTAACATTGACATAAATGTTTGTTCAAAAACCTAAACTGTACAGTCGTTTTATTTTTGCATATGGAATCAGGTGGCCGATAGCGATTATGAGAGGGGAATACTTACACCGTTGTTCTATACAAGCGAGTTTTAAAACCGTCACATAAGTGGGCTGGGTGGCGCGCATGCTGTGATCAACAATGGTGAAAGGCTATGCATTAAATGTGTACACAAATGCACATAACCCCGCTTAAAGTGACAATAACTTACTGTTCTATTTGCGCTGCTTCCAACGGTTCAGGCATTCTGGATATATATATATATATATCTTCCAACAACAGTTTAACTAGTATTGGAGATGGTGATGATGACGATTATGACAAGTTTGCATTTACAACACAATCCAGACAGAACTGCAAGTAATTAATCAGGTCTTCTTGGATAACAAGTAGCCGGTATCACTCATCTCCGAGTTTTTCAAAAAAATAGTCCTCGGGCAAAAAGTAAAGCTGGATCCAAAGTTGAAGGTCGTTTTGAAGTTTTCGTGTAAAGAAAATTACGTCGTCAGATCGTTACAACGCCGACTGAAAGTTACTGTACTGAGGCATGCAAGAATTCAAACAGTTTATTAAGTTATATCACAAGCCTGAATCTACTTTCAAGTCTAAAACTTCAAGTGTCATCTTTCACCAGACCCCACATTATTTACCGACTGTTATATAGCCGTCAGGTCGGCTACAATGGCGACATGGAACGGAAGCTGCAGTTTCCTACCTTGGAACACATCCTGGCATTGGTAAGAAAGCAAGTAGTGTATCAGCGATCTCTCATCCCTGATAAGCATTTTGCCCTGAGACAGTGCAGAAGATCCGGCTCATCAGTTTAGCGCTGACGGATTGAGGCTGATACTTACTGGTTGAAGCAAAAGAAAGCTGTGTGTATCCCTTGTTTGTTCAGTCTCACATATGACTGTTGATCTTCAAGTTGAAATCTCCTATTCGGTAGTACGCACTTTTTAACAGACAGTTATATTTGCCTGGCCACAAACCGTGTCAATTAATATTTTTAATTGCTGCAGTGAAA
The DNA here is from genome assembly GCA_014338405.1 of Paragonimus skrjabini miyazakii. NCBI lineage: Eukaryota > Metazoa > Platyhelminthes > Trematoda > Plagiorchiida > Troglotrematidae > Paragonimus > Paragonimus skrjabini miyazakii. The sequence continues at coordinate 6,423 of JTDE01007012.1, read as the reverse complement.
TTTACTTCTCAAAATCGTTGCTGTAAAGTAACAATCATTTGAAATCTGTTGATTCTAAATGATTAATGGAGACATTGAAAAACGAAAACCCTATCACCCATTCACCAAGCATTTTTTCTGCACAAACTGATGACAATTACTCAATCAGGTTTGTTGCAGAAATTCAGTATAGGTTTCAGTTGGGGACTTCTGCATGGAGAACTAATGACAGTTTATCAAATATTTTTTCCATTTTCGGTCAACTACTTTCATTCATTTAATCGTGGAGTCCAAGGATAGGCAAATACCTAAAAAGAAGGCATGTGGTAGGAAGTACCTACGGGATGGAATTCAGGACTATACGTTGACTGACTTCCAGCTACCGTATCCCTGAGTTACGAACGTCCTGACCTGGAAGACGATTCCAACCTACACTGACTGACTCCTAGATAAACCACTTCACTTGTCTACTTCAGATCAACATAAGTCCGCCATTCACATTATGACGGTCTGTCTCAGTATCGGCGAGAAGTGTTGGGTGTGGCAGACGACTGGCTTAGTACCTTAGTACATGGCCAAACCGTTAAAGTTGGTGTCTGTTTAAGGAGTGGAAAAGAACTCTCTTGGAACTCAGTGTCAACTACCTGCTTCTTGACATCCTCTTTATCTGCTCTAAGGTGTCATCAAACGCGAGTAACCGAAAGCAGGGGTATTTGGTCACAGTTCACGTCTGCTACTTAGAGAAGTCAAGGTTCGCAGCTGCGACATAATACACCTCTTGTAGTCACCCTACACACACGGCCACTAAACCTGACAGAGATGTATCTTTGTCACCAGAGATACTCTAGATTGAAAACTACCGCTCCAGACTTGAGGATACTAGCTTTTTGTCACCTGGTGTAACCCTTCGCATGAACTGATAAATACTGCCTGAATTAACGCCAACAGGTCGCTCGTCCTTGAATAAGAAAGGTAACCCATCAATTAACTAATAGTTGAAGGTAATAATGTTTAAACTCGAGATACAGAAGGCCAGTTGCATCAATTACACGTATATGTAACTCTACTGAAGCCGTAATCAATGAGCAAGTCTGCAAGCTGCCGCCTGGATGGAGTACTTACCATAAACAATCGAGAAAAAATCACCCAGTGTAAGTAAACGGTTGAATGAAATCAGAATTTCGTTCTTCTGTGCTTACTTACAAACCACACAGGCACTAGTTTATAGTGTTCAAGAAAATATTCTTAGCAAAATTGCCTTCTTTCTTAGAATTTTAACCTTCAGAGCTTAAATCGCATCAAGTCTTTCATTCTGTTCCAACGGTCAATGCTCGTTTCTCTGTTATTTTTATTTACATCAAGTGCCTTACAGATATTTCTGGTAGTGCTTTTCTCTACGCTGACTACCTAGAACTCCGGAAAACTAGTGATCCCATGGCACTATGGAGTAAACTCAATGCGACTAGACGCTAATCGGACAATGGGAATCTCTGTGTAAATGATCATTGGCATGTATACATAGCAATCTCTAGAGGTTCTGACAAAACCCTGCAGTACGTCCAGTACAGTAAACATCACAAAAGTCAATGTGGGGAAAAATCATGACATCCGGATGCCATCTAACTTAGGCTTTACCCGTTGCCACAAAACGGTTGCAAGAAGGGTGGCTACCACTTTATGAATGAAAATATGGATCTTTCCCAGGACAGACAAGAAAGTGCCTCAAACGTTTTGCAGGCTTACGCTGAAACCGCCATACGGGTGCATTTAGCGGGTCGTGCACATTGATTTGAGGAAAGACACGCTGGGCACTGAGGTTGATCAGCGTGCAGCTGCCAGATTGACAACTGTCTTTGAACATGTAATGTGCCAGTTGCGACTTAAAATTTTTGTTTTTTTTGTGCCTGAAGTTCGATGGCCCTATGACGACTTAATACACACAAACTGTTTTAGCAACAGTGTTACTATGCAGTCTTTCAATCTGGTGACTGGTGAAGGTCGGCAAGATCATCATGAGAAACACTACTTGCCATATCTCCGGAAGTTTCTGAGATGACAATTCTTTCTTTAAAGGGCTACGGATCACTAGAGCGGTCTTGCACCTCAGGTCGTAGGTTGCTTCTAAACGCACGGCTTACGACGTTGGTAAGTTACCATTTAGTTAAAACCTTGTTACATTCGCAGTTTTACTTAGTTCGTCGAAATTGCCGCACTCCCAAAAGGCGACCTTATGCATTACTTTTCAGTTATTTTTCTTCAAATCATCTGACACTCACAAGATGCTAAAACAAACAAACTGACCGGATCTGATTGGTGTTGGTCTCCAGCCTCGAACCCATGCACTAATCACTGAAACTTTTCAAGTTACCTGACCACTGCAATATCAGCTAACGTCAGAACGTATATGTTGTTTAATGATAAAAGAAATTTCTAACAGTAGTTTGATATTCCCAAGGGTAATCTCTCATTAAACAGGTTAGCACAGTTTTTGCAATGCTAAATTTATTTTGGAACCTACCGGATTTTCCGATAAATAGCCCATTCTCGAAACTTCCTCAGCCGCGGTGAGTTCCTTCAATTCTTTCTCAAAAGCAAGATAATCGACTAGTCCGGGATGTGTCAATGACCTGTATCTTTCCGCCAATATAGTGAGCTCGACCTCCGATATGTCTTTAGGTCCAGGAAACGACCTGTAAAACTGTATATGTGTTCTAATAAAAATCCACACTTCATTACTTGACTCTCAGTAACAACTCCCATATTATGAACGTCAAACTGCTTATAGCATTCACGTATATTATAACCATGGTAGGTTATAAACTGATTTATCCTTGACAATATCGGTCTCAAATTATCGAATTTGTCATCGCCAGGTTTTCTATGGGGGGCCTTAGTTCCAACATATTGTGAACTGTGAAAATGATAATTGGAAAGTGTTTACTCAATCGTCTTTAGCACCTTGCAGTCAGGATGTTGTGAAAAGTCTGTCGGGTCAAATTTCCCCTCGATGTCTTCAACGAAACGACGCCAGTTAACTTCCTTGTTTTCATCAGAGCCATATTTATCTAATATTAACGCTTCAGTCTCCGGTCTCAATGTGACTCCAATCAGGCTTCGCAAAATTCTGAAAAACTGGTTGGCTGACAAATTTACCGCTTCTGTTTTACTTAACAACTACCTGTCACATAACCGGAGCGTAGGTGATCAAAATCGAGAAAGTTCTCACTAAATCTACATCTTTTATCCTTCGCTAAATCTCTAATGTAGTTTTCAACATTCTGCAATGTTTCGGTGGCCATCCAGTGCCCAAAGTAATTTCGTCCAGGCGCTCAGTTGATCGTCCGGATACACCATCAATATGGAACATTTAAACGATAATCGTGATCTGTAAAATTAATTTGGAGATTACGGCTTTCACGATTTTGTGAGACAAATTCAGAGGTTAATTTGCTGAAATATTTTTGTGAAAACTCGGGAAGAAACAAGACTTGGGCGTCAACACTCATGCTGTTCACGTTGGATAAAGTTTAGTACAGTTTCATTTCATTTTATTACATTTCATTTCACACCAGCGACCTTCTGATGGTCTCTACTGTAACTATGACAGTAAAGTGTCACTTCGGCTATGGTGTTCACAGTATACATCTACTATCGAACTGAGATGACCAATCGGGAAAACCGCAACATGTAAGTGCGTGTTAGATCGCTGATACGCGAACTTGACGTGGGTGCGAGCATGAAATAAGAAGAAAATATGAGGTACCGGAGCAGTTGATGGGCACACGACGTTACTCGTATGTACGGGTGCGTACACTTACTTGTCGACATCCATACTCGTTTGAACGGATGTTTAACAGTATGCAAAGATTAGCGACAAAAAGAGTACAAGTTACGATGGAAACCAAAACACAGACGTTAAAAAATGTGAAGGTTCGTCACGGCAATAATATTTTATATGGTTAACCGTTAATTTTATCATTGGTATATTTTTGGTAGCATACTTGTGCGAGCTTCGAAAGCATAACTTGATTTGATCGCTGCCAGCCACTTTTCTTTGATCACTTAACCAGCAGCGACTAATAACGGCGTAACACGCTTGCTTATTTTCCGTCTCTCAACGAAATTACTTCAAACTGAACGACGCACCGCTTTCCTTGTTTTCTCCACGGACTTTATTTGGCCTAGAAACTCAGGTAAGTGCAGTAAATGTAATGATATCTGTGATTTATTATTCAGCTCGGTTTGTGGAGCCATTTTTCTTCACCACTTATTCATTCCCTCTACGTTATCTTTCACATTCACCAAAGTAAAAAAACGGGAAGCGCGGGTAACTCGAAAGTTGATTTAAATTTTCTCGCTGTTATTGTCTACGCATTTTTGCTGTGTTGGTACCCTGTGCATCAAAAATTACATTCGATCACTGTTATTCATTACAGAATCACATACCGAATCACTGCCTACTGAATCTTTTGTGTTTCATTTTATTCCTTTCTGTAACTGTTTTACATTGTGTATTGTTTGTTTCTATTGACAATGACGCCAGTAAGACCTAACAGTGCTGAGACCAAATTGACTGAGGCCGAGAGCATTTGTGGCCGTTATGGATGCACAATGTCCGTGCAAAACGGTACGCAGTGCTGCCAGTGCCAGACGTGGTATCGCTTCAAATGCATCGCCCTCAACGAACAGCCGTACAAGCAACTTGCTCCTTCCGCTTTAAACTTTATCTGCATGAGCTGCAGGTTTGACGAAATTTAAGGCGCCGCTTTACCACCGACAGTCACGTACCCGTCACGAAATGTGAGGCGATGCAGATAACCTGCGACTATGAATGTGAAGCTGTTCTTCTTAACACTATATGTCTTTCTGTTTCCTTCTATGGGGAATAGGATGGAGGAATACCAGCGGACTCTGGCCGAAATGAAGTTGGAACTCCAGCACTTAAATGAATACATAGCGCTCGCCCTCCCTGGTGTTGCGGTCACCAAGAAGGCAGTTGCCCTGTCACCGGCACATATTGAGAAGGCAGCGGCGAATATGAAAGAAAAAGCTCTCAGGGAAAGGAGAGTTGTTTTATGGGGCCGCTTCCCCACAACGTCTTCACCAACCGAACCAGCCAAGTCAGTCTTAGATTCTTCGTTCTCCCTGGGCTTTACAAACCTCGTACTCGCGAGCAGGCTACGAGCCAAAGCAACCAAAATGTCACTCGGCCTTTTGGTAACCTCGCCAGCCATGCTGAGTCCCGACACAGTGGTGGAAAAATCCGAGGATCTGAAATCCATCAACGTCCACCTGAATGACGTCTCTTTCGACCGCTCATGAAAAGAGAGGGCGAAACGCGAGCAGCAGGCTAACACTAAGTCACGAATCATGGCAGACCGGAAGCTACAGCTGGAGACTAAGGTCATGATTTCTGCTCCAGCGGTATCCACTCAGGCCTATATGCCAGTTGTGGAAAGCAAAAATGCTGTTTCCGTAGTCGCCATTTCAACGGCTGACGCCTCAAGCACGAGTATAGGTGTTCACGGCACCACAAAATTGCCGTCTTCAGAGTTACCCACGCCAAAAGTCACCAACAGGCCTCACAGAAAATCCTTGCTTCCCAGAATTCGGAACGATAGGGGCCTGCTGGGACCGTCGCGTGTGATTCAAAAAGCATTTTGTTGCCCCGTTCCACAGGGAATTTCTATCGGTAGCCCCATCAAACAGCGCACCATACCCCCCTTTAAGCCCTGTATTCAAAAGACAAAAAAACAAATTTTCCGTGGATGAAAAATCCCAAACATCTTCCGGAAAAGGGGGATTTATCAGGGGTGCAGAGGCCGCAAGTTGCGACATCAAAAATGCTGACCAAGAGTCCTGTAGGAACGGTGACATACGCATAAGTGATGACGTCACGTCCACAGCCTCACAAGAGGGCCAACAGAGCTACTTGGCTGCCCAGACCGAGCACGATCACACCACTATCTTCAATACTGAGTCTCATTTAACAAGCACTTCCTCGTACCCTCCTACCTCTTTTCTCGCCAAGTCAAGTGAGGAAGTACCTCTCAAGTGTATGTATACGAATTGTCTGATTTTGGTTAATAAATTACTGGAAATCAGACAGACAACTAACGAAACACAACCCCATATATTTGCTCTCACGGAGACATGGCTTACAGGTGACATCATTGACAGTGAAATGAGTGTCCCTGGATATTCAGTTTATAGACCTGACTCCGCCCGAGAGAGAATGGGGCTCTGCGATTTTCCTTAACTAGCATCTCCCAACACCCACGGTTGTCAGTGGATTTCAGTTCTCTGATGATTGTGAGGCTCTGTGCCTCCGAGTGGCATTGCGTGGCCCAGACCCACCCCTACTGGGGGTCATTTACCGTTCTTCTTCACCTGACGTCTCTGACGACGACACGCTTTTTGTGAACTGGACAACTTTCTGTGAAA
>JTDE01007010.1:0-10158 GCA_014338405.1 Paragonimus skrjabini miyazakii | reverse complement strand
AGACTGGGTATTCCCAGTTAAACTACTGTCATTCTCATCTCGTTCAAATCGCGACTGTGGAGACTACTTTCCATTCACCGTCCAATTCCGAGAAATATGGTAAACGACAATTCGTTCGGCCCGAACAATGAAGATGCTCATGCGTTGTGGGTGGATCTGTGCACAGAGAGAAGATGAGGTACACAAGGCTGTTGTAACTAAGTTTAGAAGTGAGATGATAGAATGATACAATATGATGTGTCTTCCAAGGATTATTCGTCTTTAACCTTCGTGCTCAATCCCAGAAGGAATAAAACAGCAACTGTCAACAAAACAATAGGCCGTGTTGTGACCGCAAAAGACGCGTGGCCTGCCAATTAGTTTATTGCACGAACTTCCGTACAGGTCATTTTAAACATCGGACCACAGATGCGTACACTCGTTTACACGGCTGACGTGTAATCACATACACTGGGTGGCAGTACGTTGTCATCCGCCCTAGTCGCATTTTCCCCCTATTAGGTACACACTATTCCGATAGTCTTTTCTGGTTCGCCGTTTTCCTGGTTTTCCTTGCTTTGGGGGCTTGCTCTTTTGTTCCTGAATGCCGCTTGTGAGTAGTATCCTACTTGTGAGTGGTATACTACTCACAACGAAACCACCTGTTATACAACAGCCGTATATTTTTACATCGGTTGCAAACGTGAAAAGCAATTGATAATCATTGCCTACACTTAACGGACAGTTAAGAACGTCTACAACCCATCGGAGTGTGGCTTTTGTAAAACTTAATTGCTTCTGGAAAGTGCAGTCACGTTCGTCTCACGTGATCGATTCTGCCACTGACACGAATATCATTAACGAAGCCATCGACGGATTTAGATACTGTTCAAAAAATTTACAATTTGCTGTCTGCAAAGAATTGTAGACAGGCGGCTGATAATGGTAAACCAGTTGGCGTGGTTTTTATAGACTTGTTTAAGGTTTTCGACCTGGTAGGCCATTTAACGCTGTGCATAAAGCTTCGTAGTCGTGGTATAGAAAATCTTTCAATGCTGTAGCTCATTGATTACCGTCAAGCTCACTACTTTAAGGTCAAGGTGAATGGAACTTTCTGAGACCGGTAATGCAGTGGTGGATTATCGAACCGGAGGTGCGAGTATTCCAACACTCGGTGGGATACCTCAGTGCCACGAAAAGGTATTTTCAGAAGCCCAAGGCCAGAAGACGGCGGACAACACGGGCGACTGGTTGAGCCATCATTCAACTGGATCGAACCAACTAACGCGACGTGCCAGGCAAAGTGGAATGCATGGCCGGATCGGGGGCGAGATTATCCCAACACTCGATGGACTATCTTAACGCGGTCGCGAAATACGGTCAAAGCCCGCAGTGGATAGATTGCGGACAACAAGGGCGACAGGATTAACCATCGTCTACCGAGATCAGACTGACGGACGAGGAATGGCAGGCGGAACCCACCCCACTCCCCCACCCCCCGACAAAAGGCATTGGACACACAAACCGGACTGAAGTGCACACGACATGTGAGCGGAAACCTGAGTTGGTGAGGACCGGGATTCCGAGAAGTAAACGCAAGCGCGCGTAGCATGGCAATTAGCGAGTTGGAGAATATAGATTAGGCTTTATTGGACGCCTTTTCGCTACAATATTTGTCCAGCGGTGTGTCATAGTATTCTGTAATAAGACCTCCACTTTGTTTTATTTGTGCTCGGAATCCCACAGCTTGCTTGTTGGTGACACTCAGCTTTGGTATATGATGAACAGTGTGACTGAAAGTTATAAGCTATAGAGTGAATTAAGCATGCTACACCTCTGGGTTACAGAAAACCGCTTCTCATTTAAATTGGCTAAGTGTAGAGTGATACATCCCCGTAAGTTGGGCTGCACAGAGTACTTTCTCAGACGCGACAGCGACCTGGGCACCACTGACCCAAGTGACAGTGATCTATCTCAGTGGCCAAAAAAGCCAACTCAGTACTTGGCTTATTCACCAGACTGCGTGGACAGTTTCACTTTTAAGTTCACTTTGCTAGTTCGCTCCTGTTACGTAGGGCAATGGTGTGGGCTATAGATAAATGACTACTGCCTAACACTAACTATATATAACAAAAGAAGGGTACACAGTTGAACAGTAAGGTGTATGACACAAATAGGCAGTGTTGAAGGGAGAAGGCGTCACTGTCTGTCGGGTGAGTGAAGGTGAATTACGCCAAGCGGAGCCTGTGTGTGCAGAGGAGACAGGGACTGTTGAATCACGCGCTGGCCTGTGGAGCGCGTGATGTGTCTGTGACCTTGTGAATAGGCCAGGGATACGTGAGTGGGTGAGACAGTTAACATGTGGTCTCCTGACCGGATGTGGGGCGAATGGATGGCTAGGATCGAGCCATCGAGTTTAGCACGGGGTGCTGAACCGTTACACTCCCAACTTCAACTTAATATCCATGCTTGTCGGCCTTACTTTATGAAGAACATTACTCTGGTTAAGAATGTAGGACGTAGGGCTACAAAACAGGTCACAACACAACGCACTTTGCCCTAACCGTGTGGGTTGGACAAACCATGACAGTTTTCATTGCCATACCAGCATATTAAGGAAGACCTGATTTTAATACATAGTATCCTCTATCAGCTCCAACATCCCTTAAAAGAAATACTCATGCCTGGCGAAAATAACAAGTTCAGAGGTAACTCGCTCAGGCTACAATATCAAGTGAGCACTTTGACATGTAAAGAACAGGTAGGTTCAGGGTGGGCGCAATCTAAAACAACCCACCAGAATCTGTCGTACCTGCGTAATCCGAAGGCAAATGCAAGCGTATACTTGACGTTAATATTTGGGCAACTGAGCCGAGTATTCACACGGCTTGATTTTCCGAACTATTGCAATAGAATAAAGATAACCTCGATCTTTCAGTGTTGACGTTGACCATCTGTTGTATGATGTATGTTGTAGTGCCATTATTGTGTGTTTAATGGGCAATGGTTGGGTTTTTATTTCGCCTATTATCCTTTGACCTTCCGTTTCCTAGTCTCATTGTTACTGACTGTCTGAATCCGATCCTAATTAGTCTGTCACAGTAACCAAAGTCGAAGGATGCTTACACATAACAGTCACCACAAGTGGCTTGCGCTACACCATTTGTGATTCTACTCGCACACCATGTATCCAGTGTAGATCGGAAAGACTAAGATCATATGACGCATGAGTGTTGGTCTCTGTGATCCAGTCGGCCAATGTCGGTTAGCTGCACGATAGGCTAGAATGAAACCGAAACCACTATATCTCGCGAACGAAAACTGGAGACACTCAGTTCATACGATATAAGCCGAGAGAAGAGATATTGAAAGTTTAATACAAAGATTAGGTCCGTAAAAGATTATGTATCGTTATTCAATCGATAAATTGAGGAAGAAAAACCACGCTTTAAAGTTAGACCGGGAATTAGGAAATATCCACCATAAAATGTACCTGCAAAACTGTAGGACAGAAAAGGTAGAAGGGCAGCATAATCAAGATTTTTGAAAAGAGGGTGGAAAAGACGGTGGCCGTTGCTTGATACGAACAAAAAATAGACAAATCAGACATAACTTACTTGTGCCTAATGTACTCGTCGTCTCTTCGCTAACCGCGTGCTATGATTACGCTGGTGACCTAACACTCCAGTTCAAGTACGGTACATTTCTTTGATACAATATCTAACTTTTATTGCCGTACAACAGAGTAGGCATCATCATTGTGCGGTAGACAGACAGCTTAGTGTGCCTCTTTACGCTGTAGCTCTTCCAGACAAACCTTTCATAACATCCGGAAGTTGTACTGGCTTTCGCCAAATGAGCTTGCGACCCGCAATCTGCGGTCAAATCTGTCGACAGACTGCTACCGGAGTAGCAGAATTCTGTTCAGCTATTCATAATGTTTCCATTAATGTGGATTCCAGGTGCAGTTACAGCACCTACGTCCGGAACAGACCGAAGGGAAAAAACGTCTCACCTGTGTTGATATCTTGTCAAATTTTGAGACGGAGGTTGCAAAAGCCGTGGTCAGTCGTTGAAGTTCCACGCTGCTGTGTGCAAGCAGCTCACTGCCATATGTAAACAACAACATGCGCAATACTGTGGTACGTATTCGAGTTGTATGGCCGAAAGGTCGAGCACTCGACAAGCAACTATCCATACATCAGTCAGATTTCACATCGTCCTCAGAGTTCTCGAAAGCAACTGTCATTGTTGCCAAAAAAAATAGACACAGTCTTGCTTCAGGCAGGTGACAGTGGCGAAAACATCCTGGATTGATCCACCTGAATGAATCTTTAACATCATACTCACATGCAACATTCCAACTGAACCAAACTCCAAAACTTCCGTATTGAGCCAGTTCAGCAGAACGCTTGCCAACAATTTTCAAGCGATTCAGAGTAGATAATTGTCCCGATAACTGTTAGTACTCCGCCTATTATCAATACCTTTAAACAAAATTACGATCAGGAGATTTCTCAACTCTTGAGAGGTCGTCTTCTTTCTTCCAGATTGAGTGAACCAACTACAAAAACACACTCCAAAACTGGACCGTCATACTGCAAAGGTTCTCTTGATCACCCATCTTCAACTGTAACAATTCCGTTTTGCAGTTGTCCAATAGCAATCTGCACCTATGCTAAATCCGCGGTGAGAATCAGTCTTGACACCTTGCTGTGGCAGGATATTCACTGTGATCTAGTCAGTGGTAGCCAACCGTTTTAGTGGGCTACCAAGGTGATTGCAACACACTCATCACGTCCTCCGGTTGATTACACTGAAACTCAGTCCCCATCAATTCGTGTTTTGGTTGACTAGATGTTTGGGCCAAAAATTGCCCTGATAAAATCGTAAAACTCCTTGTGTTGTTGGCAGTTGGCATAGAGCTGCGCCACCTTACTCTGCTCTCCTTGCCAGTCGTGATCCAATCCGCGAAGCCGTCTGACTAATTGACAGCGAACACTACGGAATGTGGCTCTGTTGACATCGTTGTCTGAGTCCATTGTGGTAATAGCAAACACGCCATTCTTCTCCCGTATCACTGTACTGTGGCCGTCAAACCAGTGCGGACGTTTCTGGTGCTGGATACCTATCGTTTCGATGATTGCTTTTGTGATCTGTTCCTTTGGGATGTTGCTACACACCATCCTGATTAGTGGACATGTGATCATCTTTCAGATGAACGAAAACTCTAGGCTGAAATACCATCCTCGTCTTTGAGTTCTGCAACTGCTTAACGTTCAGATTCCGCCGCTGTTCGGATGATCTACTACAATTAGACGTGTTGATTTTGAACATCCTATGATCTGCACCACATTGAGATTCACGCATCAGTCGAGTGTCACGTAATTCGTGAATCTCGTGCTATCGCACGATCCCATATCTGAACAAATGATGCTAACAGCACCGTGAATGCATCCACATCCTAGTATCGTTCGCATCCAGCTGGAATCAAGTGTTCCTGTTAGCTAATCAGTGAGTATAAAACGGGTGGAGCAGATAAACGCTGTTCTCATTGACTACACCAATTCCCTTCGGTCCGAGTACACTCGACCAGGCTGATCATTTGCGTCTATCTCGCGGATTGAAATCACCCAGTAGAAACAGTCAATCTCAGGCGAATTGCAGTAGACAGCTGATTACAGAATTCGTCACTTGCGTAATCCGTTTGATACACAATTGGACCAAAAACGTTAGGAAATGTTATAGACCTATTTCGACAGAGTTGCGGATGCATGGACATAATTCGAGAGCCTGTATCCTGTGGCTTGCCTATCATCAAGGAACTGGTGTGGTCAGTGACTGCCAAATACACACAGTGCTACCGAGCACCATGTGGCGAGTAACCTGTCAAGGATAAGGTCTATCCAGCACCTGCTTTGCCGTGCTTTCTGCAAGCATTATATCGCTCAAGGCCGCTGGATCAAAGCTATGACGTCTCAGTTCTATGGTGCTCAGTGCTTCATGGCCTTCTGGCCGTTTGGTGACGCATCGATTCAGCAGCATAAACACATACCATGTCCTGACGGATGTCTTGTGTCCAGAGGCATGTCCTATAGTGACATGTGGAATATCAAGCTGAGTCTCTAGCTCAGTATGACCTGTGGGACCACATGACGGAAACAACAAGATATAGGAATTTCCATATACCCCGATCCGGAGCTAGTTACCCAGAAGTCTGACGTGCTCAGCCGTGAGGGGTTAATCCAGCCCAAGGGACGCAGTGAAGAGGATAGTGATGACTTATTTTGGTTATGGCTGTGTGAAATAGGTGTACTGTAAGCTACATCAATCTTCTGTGAATTGTCGCGGGGTTTCCGACTGTACAGAATAATATCCCGAAGGTGACGGTCAATTGTTGGACGATCAGACTGCTTTGTGTGAGGGTACATTTTAATCCCCTTGTTCCACACGCGGAATACAACAGTACAGTAAATATATGCAAAGCTCTGCTGTATGCTCATAGAACCATGCCTTACTGCCCACTGTAGCCGTCGCCTCACCCTCTCACGTGGCCCATCACGTGACAAGCCTAAGGCTGTGTGACGCTCACTGTCCCAACCTGTGCGTGCACGCCCACACATCCATCGGCCCGGAAACCTTCCTCCACATCGAACGCACGCACGCACGCGCACGCGGTCACCACCTGCACACTCAACCAGTTGGAACGCTCCAACTGGAAATGATTCAGTGCAGTCAATACACAGGCACACATGACGCGGTTGGACCCGGATCAGAGCAAGGAACAACACAACTGACCGGGACATGACACGGTCCGGACGATCGCCACTCCATTCCAGCACATTTATTCGTTTGACAACGGATCCTAGTGTGGATTTGAAACGTCACAATAAATCGTTCACTACTGAGTGTGTACCCCTTTTTATTACTTTATATATATATATATGTGTGTGAAATGGGCGAAAAACATGTCGAGTGTTATTGAAGGAAACAAAAGATAAAACTAAAGCACAGATTTCTTCTCAGCACACGCTTGTTTTCCACTTTCCATTAATGCTGAGTGCAGATATGTGCTATACTGTCTGAATGTGGTCTTTTTATTGAGAGTATGACATTTTGTAGTATACCCCATAAGAGGGAGGACGAGAGTTCGCCAGAAATCGTTTATCAAGAACACGTAACATTACTACAACAATAAGAAGGGGTAAGAAACAATATAGAACATTACGTCACTGTTCGTTCAGGTAGTTTGTCCACGATTGGGGCCTCTTCTTCTTCGGAGACTGCACAAACCGCCGACTCTGCAACACAAGGGAGGGAGACAAGGATTAGCCGCGATTTGAAAGCATACGACGCGCGCTTTTCCACTTTCCGTTTTACTTTACACTATCCCCTACTACTTAAGGCAGCGTCCCCGATGTTACGCCCCGGCCCCCTTCTGGTGGAACTTCAACTTCTGACCCTATCTCTGGAACACTGTCTGCACCTTCTCCTGGGTCGTTGTTCTGCCATGTGTGAACGGCTTCAGGCGTTTATAATGGACAACTATCGGCGGACTAGTTGGGGATTCCGGGTCTTTCATTACGCAAGTCGGGTCAGACATCATACGTTCTACAACAAAGGGCTTTTTCCATTGTTTCTGCAATTTTGTGAGGACACCGGCATGCACCGTCTCCTTGTGTAACCATACTTCATCCCCAGGTCTCGAGGAGGCCCCCGAACACCTTTTTGTCGTAATACTCCCTCTGGCGCCGATGTGCGCTCTGCAAATGCGTTATTGTCATTTCATATGCCAATCGTAGAGTATCGATCAACTTGCGAACATATTCCGCCACCGTGGGCTGTATTCGATTGACCGAGGGCAGGCAGATATAAGATGGTAGTCGGATTTCTCAGCCAGTCCACAGGAATTGGGGTGTTTGTTTAGTGGACGCATGAACACAGCTGCGGTAGGCTAGTACACACTTGGGGATAGCCAGATCCCAGTCGAGCAGGTTGCGGTCTAGAAATGCTTTCAGTAACTGTATAAGTGAGCGATTAGTTCTCTCGACCTGCCCGTTGCCTTGGGGGTGGTAGGCGGTCGTTCGGGTTTTATCAATACCCAGGATCCGGCAGATCTCCTGCAACAACGCGCTCTCGAAATGGAACCCCTGGTTTGAGTGCACTTGTCCCGGCGCTCCCCACTGGCATACCCAACGCTCGACGATCGCATCGGCCACCATTCTCGCATCAATGTGACACAAGGGTATTGCTTCACACCATTTTGTGAAATAGTCAACCAACACAAGCAAATACCGTTTGCCTCTTGACTTTTCCGTTAGGGGGCCTATGATATCCACGCCAACTAATTCGTTTGGATAGCCAGCATATATCGGCTGTAAAAGGGCCTTCTGTTTGTACTTGGGATTTTTGAGACCACCACATTGTTCACACTGATGGCAGAAAGTTGCCACATTACGACGCAAATGTGTCCACCAGAAGCGCTGTCTGGCTGCAGCGTCGAGTTTGTTCATCCCGGCATGTCCTAGTTCCCGGTGGACGTCCTCTAACACCCTGTTTACCATTGATCGTGGGATAACGATTCTTTTGTAATAGCTTGGCCTGTAATCAAAAATAGAGCACCCTCGTTGACCACTAAGTGGTTCCACATTACCCATAGACAACGGCTCTCATAACTTTTTCCTTACATTTCTTTACTTGTTGGCCTACTTCCCTCGTCCCGTCGTCTCTCGTAAATAAGAGCAGTTTCAGAGTCGGACGCTTGAGGCCTCTGCCACTGTACATAGTCTGCGCCTTGTAGTGTGACTAACGTTACGTGTTGCGTACTACAAGATGGGCAGTCTCCATAAGCACGCCCAGGCCTCCTGGATAACGTATCTGCATTGGCGTGGCTTCTTCCAGCTCGGTGCTCACACGTGAAATCATATTCCTGCAGAATCTTCTGCCCTCGCGCAATCTGACCTTCCCAGTCCTTGAAATTCTGAAGCCACCGGAGGGATTGGTGGTCGGTGCGAACGGTAAACCGCCTGCCCAACAAGTAATGTCGGTAATGTTTTACAAAGAAAACCAGGGCCAGCATCTCTTTTCTGGTTGTACAATAATTTCGTTCCCTCTTGCTTAGAGTTTGACTTCCGTAAGCGATCACTCTCTCTTGTCTATCAGCACCATTTTGTGATAATACGGCCCCTATGGCATAACCACACGCATCAATGTCCAAGATGTACTTGTGGGCTGCTGGCGAGGAGTCTGGCGTTGACAAGATAGGCGCGGAGCATAAGGAACGTTGGAGGGCCTTGAACGCTGCTTAACATTCTCCGGACCATTCGAACCTTCGATTTTTCTCCAGCAGGGCATGTAGCGGGCTAGCGATGCGTGCGAATTCCGGTATGAATATTCTATAACACGAGGCGATGCCCATGAAACTACGCACCTCCTCAGTGTTCTGCGGCGTAGGCCAAGTCATAATCTATTCAACTTTCTTCGGATCCGCTCGAATGGCGTCCCCAGAAATCGCATGCCCCAGGTAAGTTACTTCTTTTTGCATTAAATGACATTTAGCGGGGTTGAGCATCAGACTCGCGATAACCTTTCAAAGACGCTGGCGCTGGTGTTCCTCGTTTGTCTTCCCATGGACGATAACACCATCCACGTAAACGAGGCACTGGTAAGGGATGAGGTCATTCAACGCCCGCTGCATTAGGTCCTGAAATGTGGCGGGGGCATTTGATAACCCGAAGGGCATTGTCTGAAATTCATACAGCCCTGTGGGCACCACAGACGCTGTTTTCGCCCGATCTGATTCTTCTACTTCTACCCGCCAGTAGTCTGAGGCTAAATCCAACGTGCTGAGGTAGAAGGAACTTCCCAGAGCATCGAACAGGTCATCAATGCGGGGTAGGAGGAACGCGTCCTTAATAGTTACCTTGTTTAGCCAACTACCGTCTTTCTTTTTCACCAACACAACAGGAGAGGTCCATGGAGAGTTCGACGGCTGGATTACATTTTTCTGCAACATCTCATCTATCATTTTTGACACCTCTACCTGTATGGCCACTATGATTCTCCTGGGCGGTGTCTTTATGGGAGGGGCGTTCCCTGTGTCTATTTTGTGCTTCAGCACGTTCGTTCGTCCCAGGTCGTTCTTACTCCAAGCAAGCGCATCAGTGGGATCGAGAATTA
>JTDE01007008.1:0-25225 GCA_014338405.1 Paragonimus skrjabini miyazakii | reverse complement strand
ATGGAAAAATAACGCAGAGTCGCATTCTACGTTATTTCGGAAAGATAAAGGTAAAATATAATGCAACTCGACGTCATAGACATGGAAACACGTTTTTACTGACATTTCGGCGTGATTAAGCATGAAAGCATGATTATAATTTCGACAACCGAACTGTTGTTGAAACATGAATACTAAGCTTTTTATAATACTACAAACGTGAGAGACGCCTATAACCTAATTCAACGTAGGACAATTCACCATACTTCACCACTCATTGATACCACATTTGTTAACTATTCCATGGAATCAGGATTTACGCTAGCGTACATTCCAGTTGGAATGGAAACAAAGTGAACTGCTGAAAGAATGGTATTAAAGAACACTCCCAGCAATTCGACGGAATGGTGCTTCAAGGCCGAAGCGAGTTGAAAACGGCCATTCAGGCACGAAAAGATATTTTTCAACTTCTTCATGAAATATTAAAACGCATATTGCGGGACAAATATACATATCTTATGGAGTATAATAAAAGCGTTGCAATGAGAAAAATCAACTATACGTAAAAATTGCCCATATTTGCACTTTTGTTGAAAAAATGTGTCGACATTTTTTTGACAAAAGCATCATGTTGGTTTTCCTCATCGATTGTACGTCCTTGAAATGCTTCCGCCAGAATTTCCGTGGTAGAATACATAACCTCTGTGGCAGAAACGCTAAATTCCGCGTGGTTTTGTAACTATGATTGAATTTGTAATCTTCGACCACGTCGCGTTTACATTGCATTGTACACGAAATATCACAGTAATTCCTAATTAAAGCCATTCCGCCACGGTCGCTGCTTAATTATTCACCTGAATTATATGTTCAGCTTGATTCCTTTATAGTATTTCCAGTGGAAAAGGATCTGCGTTTTCACCTGGTTGTTTCTACCTACGATATAGTGTAAACATGGATAACACGTCCCACTCTATCTGTAACAACGTGCGTATTGTTTTGCTTATTGCTTATTGGCTATTCTTGAATATAGCTTGCCACGCGTACGCGAGTCAGTGATCATTTATGTGACAGATAATGACCGAATTTGATATTCATTATTTATCCGACGAAAACATTGATTCCCACTTTCACCACTTCAGCTACAACCCTCCAATCTTCGCATCATGGACGATCACGATTCCGATGACAGTTGGTCTATGGTTTCGCTAGCTACAGACTTCACTGACGGCTGCCAGTATGTCATCTCATGTTTGACCAGAACTGAAGGAGATCATTACAGCTTATGCCCAGCGGTCTAAATACACGTATATTCTGAATTAACCCGATTTCTGCTTATCAACGTTGATCATAAGTTGAGTGAACTGGACAGGGGAGTTACTTGTGCAAACGCATACCAAATAATTAGGCGTTGACCATAGCTGAAGTGAACTGGATGGAGCAGCTAACGGTGTGAACGCGTACTAAACAATTAGCCGTTGATCATAGCAAAGCAGCTGCTAAGATGAATACATGCGACATAACTAGACGTTGATAATAACTTAAGTGAACTACATGGAGCAGCTATTAAGGTCAACATATGCGACATAATTATCCGTTGACCATAATTGAGTGAACTGGACGGAGCAACTGCCAGCACGAACGCATGTGAAATACCTAGACGTTGATCACAGGTTAAGTGAACTGGACGGAGCAGCTACTAGCATGAATACTCCCGTATCAACCACTCACTGTGGTTCCATATTTTCTGAATGGCGACGGCTAGGAAGTCTCTTAGGTGCGTTCTCTTCTTCAACCGCCCGTTCGTGTTCTCCAGCCTATTATTCATTCGATTGCCGAAGTGGACAACATCGCCTTCAGCATGGATGGCCCACTTCGGCTTGATGTACAGCCAATTACACAACAAATAATTCAGAAACTTCTTATCCGTTCGGCTGATGATGTACATATCACGTTTAAACCTACGGTTAACAGTGTGACAGTGCAACTTATTATTCCTCATTTTCGGCCATAGCCATTCGGTGGAAGAGAAAACGACTGCAAAAAGAGTTTGTCTTACAACAAATGTGACGGACGAATTTCGCCCACTTACATGCTTACGTACGGCATCGCGTACATGGAGGTAACACAGCAGGATGTCGCAGCCGAACACTCCATGGGCTGCCCTCGCATGTGCAGCCAACTTATCCATGACAAATATTTTCACCGCAATCAGTTTGTCCATCATTTCACTAAAAATTTCGAAAAGTCTACGTAGCGAAGCATACTTCTCACTACGAACGTACCCGTACATCACGGGTCGGCCGAGCCCTATACCGTCTGTCACTAGAAACTGATATAACTTCCAACTTCGGAAGTATGAGGAAATATACAATGACATACTTCTGCCTGTTTGTCCCGTGAGTTGCATCCACATTCACATGTGGGCAACGTCGGAATAGCTCAATCTGCATTTGCTGGGCGAAGCAGATATGCGTACATCGATTGTCTTCATCCTTCAGAGTGCGCACCACACCTATAGCACCAATCACCGACAGCACCTCATCAAGGTTCTCTAACATACAGTGGTCAATTTTACGTAACTACCTCACTTGCCATTGCAGGTTTTAACTTGTGGCGGATGTTTCCAACGTCAGCGGTTGTTATAAACTTTCCGTAAATATCCGCTACATATTGCTTAATGTCGGCAGTTGGTTTGTTGTACTGGAACAGACTCCTGCACTCGTTCAATTCACCGACGGTGAGTCCACGATTTTTAGGATGGGACTCATATAGCAGACGATTGAGAGCTCACAACCAGACACGCATCTCGTCGGACCACATGAAATCGTGGTCTGCAACGTGTCACGAGAACTGTTTCGTTAAAACTAACAACAGCTAACCCACCAGACACGTCGCACACCCCTGCATACACTCCTACGGCTTTTGTACTTCGTACAACATTAATAAATCTGCGCGGTTTCCAGGATACAACGTTGTCTTACCTTATCGTACTTCGAGACAGTTTACGACCTACGGCTCGTCCCACGAACATAAATGACGCCCACCTCATCCATGTACCTCTGAAGACACTCCTGGAAGTGTGAGAAGGTGCGAAATTCGCGATCCTCAAACCGCCTTGAAAATAGCAATATAATCCATTTCCTACAAATAAAAAATAAACAACTGGAAGTGAAATTTAAAAAAAACAAACGGAAAAAGTTGATTAGTACATTAAAAATAACCCCAGCATCCTTACGATGGCATTTACACACGAAACCGACCACAACAACGGCAGACATACTGTAATGTGCAACGGAGTGTGAGCACTGAGGAACAGCGTTTCTCTGAAGGGCGAGGGCCAAACGCGAATCTGTAATGGTAACGAAAACGGACAAGCATGAGCCAGAGGCCCAGTAAGTCATGCACACAACTTACACAGTGTAAACTCAAATGGCGTCAAACACACGATAGCAAACTGTATTGCAATACCAGTTTTCGAAAAACGATTACGAGAATGTGGTTTTTAATTAATGGTCAGTTAAAACAAACAGATAAGAGGCCATGACGCAGATTTCGACGATTTCAATTTCTGCATCAGCTACCAAGCCATTAAAACGATTTATTCCAGGAAAATAATTTTCCCGAACACGACAGCTCGGAAACTCACGTTCTATGACTAGCATTCATGCATAAAACTCGTGTAGTATCCCCGCCTCAAGGTATTCCGGCAAGGATCGGTAGCACGGAGTTTGTGGTTTCACGGCAGATTCTACTTCGGTTTGATTGTTGTTCGTCCGCAACGATCACGTCTGGACCAGTAGCTCCCAAAGAGTACACAGACGAGCAGTCTCGCTCTAAACCCCAACCATCAGGCCCACAAAAAGTTCTACTCAAACGTACTTCATTCCTACGCTTTACAACTTAATTAGTTTGCTTGGGTCAGTCCCATCTTCTAGAAAGGCTCATACATGGCTCATTACAGCCACGTTTCCGTCTGCCAGGTAACGATCATTTCTTCATAGATTCTCTTCTAACCAGAAACCACACCCAAATTTTCTGCGGTGCGAACCTGCTAACTATCCTCCAGTACTTCCAAAAGTGAAGGCGGTCCACAAGTCACCAATTTCGAGCAATCAGAAACGGACGAAGCGTTCCACCGGAACGCTCACATACGCTCAAGCGGTGATGAAACGGCCGCAACCCTCCAACGGGGGCTCAAGAAATTCCGACGTCGTCTGCTCACTCCCATTCGCTACTGGGACTGCTTTCTCAAGCTCTTTCTCGCGCTCTTCAGTCTCTTTTTTCACCTAGCCAAATGAGGAGGTAGCCCTCATGTGCGCGTACACTAAATGTCTGAGTCTTTTAAACAAACTACCTGAAATCAGACAGTTTATGCACGACTCTTGTCCACCTGTTCTTGCTTTAACAGAAACCTGGCTTCCCGCAGATATCAATGATAACGAACTACATGGTCCTGGATACTCACTGTTCCGAACAGACTCCTCCCGTTGATTCGTGGAAGGCTTGGCTGTTTTTCTAAGCCAGAAGCTGCCAGTGCCAACTGTCATAGGGTAGTTTACCTCCCTAGAGAGGCGTGACGGATTGTGGTTTAAACTCCAGCTACATAGTCATGATACGCTCCTTGTGTTGTTTACCGACCACCCTCATGCGGCGCATCTAACGACGAGGCCATTCTCGCGCCCTAGACTATCTCTCGTCTACACAGCGCCTCTCCAATCTTCTCATTATAGGTGGCTTCAACGCACCCAAACTCAACTATGTAGCTGCTTTTTCTCAGGACTCTGACTGTGGATTTTCGAAATCCCCAACAATGTTGATTGATGAGAAAACCTAGACACAACCTGTCGAGCTACCTACACGGTACCGTCCGGTACAGACACCCTCGTTGCTTGATCTTGTTAGTGCGAATGAATCTCATCTGGTAGATAGATTGGTCATCAACTCACCGCTGGGATATAGTGACCACATGTTACTTGCTTTCGATTTTATCTGTTACTGGCTCCAAAATGCAGTAACAAAGACTTCATTCAGAAATTCCCAGAAGGCCGACTTTGGCGCACTGAAGACATTCTTGAATGCAGTCAAACGCGCGTCTAATCCAGTGAATACCCACTATCTTTCTTTTAAAGATGCCATCCATGAAGTCGTTGAGGAATTTGTTCTTCGTAATCTGTGGAAGTCCTCATCTCGTTCACCGCTCCCGCGGAACATACGTCGTCTTTTTGACTTACGTTCTCGTCTATCTCTGAACAAAAGCTAGCAGGCAAGCCGGATGATCTAGAGGCCTTCCGCTGTGTACGAATCAGATGCAAGCGGGAAATTCGTCAACATACCAAAAAGGCACAGACAAAAATTCTACTGGTAGCTCAGGAGAATAAAAATTTTCTCTTCGAAACATGCGTCGCCAGAGAAAAACGAAGCCCTCAGCGCTTTATCTGCGGTTTCACGATGGGAAAACCTCTCCAACCCTCAGGTGGTTGCTGAGATTTTCGGAGAACACTATTCAGCAGTCTACAATGTGGTCCCGGCAACCTGGCATCCGATTCTCCTGAGGAGAAATTTCCAATGCCCACTCCTCTGTGCTCGACGTTCAGAATCTTTTGCTTAAGATCAATCTTCATAGTTCATTGAGACCAGACAAGATCTATCCTCGGATTTTCAAAGAGGCGGCCCTAGGTTTGGCGTTATCCCTGCATACTTTTTTGAAACAGACACTTCGGACCAGCACTCTTCTGAAGGCATGGGAAGAGGTCATTGCCACACCTATATTTAAGGCAGGAGACCGTTATTTCTCTGCTAGTTATCGACTGATCAGCCTCACCAACATCCCATGCAAGGTAATGGAACGCCTGTTAAAACGCGCCATCTTTAAACATTTCTTTTCTTTTCTATCCAGCAGGAATTTCTTCCAGACTGGTCATGCATAATCAATATGTTTATCTTCACGGATAGTCTGACGGACGATAAAGGCAATGGCCATATGGCGGATGCTACCTGTTCCGACTGTGCCAACGCACTTGATCATGTCCCACACGGTCCTCTCGTCCATAAGCTAGAAACCTACAAGATCCAATGAGAGGTTTTCCGCTGGATTACATCCTTTTTTGATAACGGAACATTTAGGGCAAAAACCGGAGCAGACCTTTCTTCTCATTCTCCCATCTTTCCTGGAGTTCTCCAGGGATCCGTGCTCTGTCCCTTGTTGTTTCAAATATATGTAAATGACCCTCTCCACCTTATTTATAGCAATACCCTCATTAATGCTGGTGATTTGAAATCTGGAATGCTTTTGATTCCAGCGCATTGCAGATTGACCTACATCGCATTGAAAGCTGGTCGCAAGGAGGCGACTTGGGAACCAACACATGATACATGATGCACAAAGTGTAACAGATATCACGGAAGTTGACCATGAGAGTGGCCTAGAGATTTGGCTGTCGACTAGCTTATCTTTTTCTTATCGCCACCAGATGGCCGCCAAAAAGGGATCTGGCACTCACGGAACGATAAAAGAGCCCCTACCTTGAATAGACAGGCGTGCTCTTCACTCGCTCTACGTGGCCTATATAAGACCATTGCTTGAGTGCGCTAATCAAGTCGTATACACCGGCCTGAAGAAGAACATACTCGCCATCAAGCGTGTCCAGCGAGTAGCCACCAAATTGGTCACTGGCTTGCGGCATTTCTCTTACTAATCTCGTCTTGAAATTCTTGATCTTGAACTTCGAAGACTCCGCGGCGACTCAATCCTTACGTACATTTTCTACAGCACATGACTGGTGTGCCAGTTCTTCATCACAGTAGTTGATAACAATCGAAGGGGTCAAGACACGAAGATCAGTAAGCTTCAGTCCTCCTCCTACAGGGCTATCAACCACTGGAACGACCTTCCACTGGAGGTTGTCAGCTGGTTTTCTAGGGACCGCTTCAAAGTGTTATAAGATTCTCACTTGCTTAGGAAGTTGTTGGATTAGTATTTTACTCTGCTTTACCAGGTTGGTATTTTACTCTGTTCTCGGTATGCTCTATTTAACCCCCAAGAACGGTGCTACACCCTGCTTTCTACGACTGCCTTTTAGGTCAACAGAAAGCCGCTGATATCGAAACGGACAAATTGACTGGATCCGGGTGACTTAGGCCTCCAACCTCGACCCCGTGAACAAATCACTGGAATCGCTGAAGTCGCTAAAAATGTGAACTGCTGAAATGGTGAAAGTATGTGAGGTGTGTTGGGTGTTGCAACAGCTAGCAACAGTCGAGCATTTAGGGAGGTTGCCTCGTTTTGTTGTATAACAGTGAAACTGGAAGATTATACTTAGAAAGTGTGGAGGAATGAGAAAAGACAAAAGAGAAAGGTAATCACAACATGGGGTCATATGTGCCTAAATGCCATTCACCACCCTGGGATAATCCTGTCATCTACTTTCCTTTCGAATGTGTCGGTTAACGGTGTCATGACAGTCGTCGCCAGAAGTGCGTTCCGTATCGCACAGACAAGAATAGCAAAACTTCGTTGTCTGCATAAACTGCTACTACATGGAATGAAGACCTTGTATTTAAGGCCCCTGAGATTCAGCGTCGGTGACTGTGAAAGAAGTCAGCGGCAATCAGTATGTTGGCCATGCATAAGTATCCATTTTTGATGGCATGCTACTCCGACGCCAACAAAAAGTGAGTAAGTAGTTGGTTTCCCACGAACTCGTCTACTGTGCTTTCTATCAACTTTAGCATGGTTTGTACCAGAGTATTTGGTCTAACGTTACTGGCGTTCGTTTGATCCAACCCCTTGCGGATGGAAAAATTTACGCCGTGAGTCCGAGTGGCTGGAATATCACCAGTATGGTGTGGGTTTTGGAACGAACGAGCAAGCGGTTCCGCTAGCTCAGCTGTGCATCCTTTTAGCATTTGTGGTGGATCTCATCAAGCCCCAGGGAGTTATTGACGCATGGCAGGAGTAAGTTATCGAGCACGCTAGCCAGAGTGATGTCAGGGGAAGAGTCTGAAAGATGATCAGGGCAGAAAACCTTAACGTATGGTTCCGATTCGGCGGCATTTCTGAAGACAGTTCAGTTCATTCTGAACCACATGATTTGAGGCTAGTAGCCAATCGATACTCTAGTGATCAGCTATCGTGTAGCTGCTCTAAGACTTACGGCTGCAGCCGTATTTTTCAGCTCGTCGGTTCCGTGAGCATAATTCTGCGTACGCTCGCTATAAGAGGCCTGGTACAAACTCAGTGCCGTTTTCCTCAGTCGTGCAAATAATTACACGCGGCAAATGCTTTTTCTCCTAACGACTTGCTTGCCATTCCGTTCTTCAAGGTCGTTTAACCCGAGCCTTTTCGAGCGTTGTTTAACGTGTTCGGAGGTTCCGGGCACTTTTCGACTGGCGCGCTTTTGATTGCTGCCTAGTGGACTGTTACCAATCTCTTGTTTCTTTTCTCTATCCTCTCGGTTACTGCTGTCGGTCCCAGATTAGGCTAGAGCCAACCGCTTATCATATTTCTAAACATTACTGGAAATATACCGTTTGTTTGTAAACCCCGCTGCGTTCTGTAGTTTGATGTATGTTGGGACTACGTTTCGAATGCCCTTCAGGATAAGTGCTTTAAATTGTCAATGGACGAGAGTCTAGCGCATACCCACTTGTCCACTACAGTATCCAGTTTATTGTACCAGTAAGCTCGAATGATCGCGCCGTGTTGCGACAAATGGAGAAAACAAACTTCCCTTCAGCGGTGTTTTGATGCCTGCGGTGGTATATAGACTACAGTATATCCCTAACTGAACAGCAAGAATATCCTTGAGCAAGCCATTTCAGGACTACGCGAGTGGTCTCTTGTATACCGGAAGTTGAGTGATGGAGAGAAGCAGTATTGGAGTTGCCGCCAGTATCCATGGTATACTCATACCAATAGACAGGATCAAGGCCAACGGTGGTGCTGCCACAATCTTCATCAGACTCCTGGATGACAGGACAAAAACCTTCCTGGTCAGGATATGAGAAGAAGGAAAGACAAATTACGCAAACAATCTATAGTTTGTCATAAAGAAGGGTTGAGTAGCATAACAAAGATGTGGACAGAGGAACGAGAGAGTGTTGCTTTCAGACTAAGTGGAGCTCGGTCACCTTACCATCACTCCATATCCGGAAATAGTGCCAATCCACGAACATCAAGCTTGAGTTTAATGTTGGTAACCTTGGCGGCCAACATCATCCCGGACTGTAATTCGTTCCAGCTGTCCACAACTCTATACGAGAAAAAGTTGACCCGGATTTGAGTCCTAACTTCTTTCTTCACACTCTTCAACTCGTGTCCTCTAACCGATGAATTTTCTCCTCGAGAAAGCAGCCGATCTCCTACCTCGATTAATCCACTCAGGATTTTGAAGACTTCTGTGAGATCTCCCTTTTTCCGCCTTCTTTCTAAGGAGAAGGAATTAGGGTGCCCAAGTCTTCTTGATCAGTACATTCCTGGAAGTTCTACGGAGAACTTGGTAAACCTACGCTGTACCCTCTCTAGGACCATGGTGTTGACATTCTTGCTGTGGTCTCGCGTAAACCTTATCCAGAGTCATAAATACGCTGGGTCTCTTCGAAGCCACTGTCTTCTTCATTCGGTAGTCTCTATTTGCCTCACGGCCTGCAAACTGGTACTGAGTTGGCACCTTCAGGCTTCCAGTGACCCGAACTCCCAGGTCTCTGATCTCAGCAGTTTTGTGAATTAGAACACGTTGCTCAGACCCTCCTACACACCTAGGTGAATTCTTTGTCTTGACCTACGTAAGTTTTCTACATTTCGCATTACTGGACAAGGATTCCAAGCCATCGAGATATCATTGCATCAAAGCCTCGTTCAAGCGTCCCACAAGTATAAGATTACTCCCGAAAGTGTGACATGGACCGCTATTCTTTTTCACCGAATCATTTATGTATGTAAAAACAGCATGCGACCCTGAACTGACCCTTGTAACACACCTCTGGTGGTGTGTACAGTGTGTCACTTGGAGCCCTTCACCTGCGCAGAGGAACTTCTTTTCTGCGAGAATGCTTTTACCCGTGCTAAACACCATGAGATATGCTAAACGCTTTCAATTTTTACGTTGGGAGTCGGTGAGTTGCGGAACTGGAGGTTTTCTTAAAGTCCAAGTAGCAGACCTCAGAGAATCCTACTTTTCAAGTCGTATGGTAAGCTCACCTAAGAAAGTCAGTAAGTTAGAAAGGCAAGATCTCTCACTTACAAAGCCATGTTGCTGAGCCGCCACCAGTTAATACACAGTGACGTGTTGTACTATCTTCTTCCTTAAGGTCCACTCGAGCACTTTCAAGACACCTAACGTGAGGCTCAGACCTGGAGTTTGAGGACTGTTTCCTACTGCCCCCTTTGTGTATCGGTGTGACAGCAGCCACCTATAAATACGAGGGTAGTGTGTCTTCAATAAGTAACTTGCTGGATGGACTAGCCGAAAGGGCAGCCAACACGTCTGCAAGCGGTCTTAGAATTGCCCGCTACTTTCGTGAAATTCAGCTCAGTGACCGCCAACGTACGGTGATCTGCTACCATCCTTTGTATGAACCTCTTTGAAAACCGAAGCAATGCGTAGGCCTTCTCTTTATTAGAGGATGCGTTCAATCCTTGTTCGTTACCGATTCACCCAAATTCACTCTAATGAGGGATTTTAATGGGGCGTACTTGTAATACATATTTGGGTAATGCCTTGCTTGTTGAACCAAGTTCATCTCGTATGCCAGTCGGCACTCTCACTGGCTGGCACTCGGCTGCGTCCGTCTGTACTATAGATAACGCATATGTCTGTCTGTATATGTGTATCAATCCCATGCCTTAGGTTTCACGGTTTGCACATTGCGCGCACTGCGTTTCCACCAAGGTGGCCTCCCGCAGCGGATAAACTACGAAAGTGAGGCGAACTTAACAGCCGATTCCAGTAAATTAGTTTTGAGCTCAGCTCAAATCACTTCAGAGATTCATATGCATACCGATGTTGTCCGCCATGACGATCGCACGAATAACAGGCTGGAAAGCGCAAACGTACGGTTGAAGAACAGGACGCACCCAAGATACTTCCTAGCCGTTGCCACTCAGAAAATATGGATCCATAGGGAGTGGCTGCTGCGGAAGTATGAAATACAAACGACCTATGGGGCTGACCATCGTGAAGTTGTCGATGTTAACTGGCACGTGAAGAGCAGTCTTCACGGAATGACCACGTTCGCAAGTCACGTTGTCCAAAAATATCTGAAACGACAGACTACACGACTCCATTTCGAAACAATATCCGAGTGCAAGGTAAGCGGTTCTCTAGTAATCACCCTGAACATTGCAATTTCCTGTGCAACAAGATGGCGACGCTTTCGTCGTGGATAGCGTACAGGGCACTTGTGAATGTACATTTTACCGTTCAATCCGGCTTCCATGCATATACATTCTGTCGGTGTTTCGGGAACATTTCTACGCCTACGTTAAGGTCTATTGTAGTTTTTATTTCTCTTTACAAGTGTCACGTCCCCATTCATGAACGGTGGCTATGAGCGTACGACTTGCCATTTCGACGGTTGGCGTGCCCGCAGCTTCGGCCTTTCCTGCAACCAGTTCCAACCGTCACTATAAAACCCTGCATCAGATACTTGATAAACTGCACGACTGCAAAAACCGCACAGCGGTGACTTGTTTCAACGGCATTATTGACTCTGCCAGTTAAACAATGGAACGTGCAAAAACTGGCTTACTCTTTTACAGCTTCCCCATGCGCTCAACTGCGAGCGGTGTGCAACCGAGGTGGGTGAAAAAGCCTAAAGCGGGGTTGCCATGTGGAAACTGCGGTGACCCCGTACAGATGAACGGCTACTGTTGGGATGCCGATCAGCTGATTTTTCACTCAAAATGTGTGCAAATGGCAGGCATAAACGAGTGTCAATTCTGCGGCAAACAGCTTCAACCTCAATCACCTGGTAAGTGCACGTTTTGAACCCTCAGATTTGTCAGTTCCCTTTACTTCAGCCATTGTTCACACTTCCCCAGTGGTTATGGGAACCAAATCCCGCACTCCACCCACAACGGATGTCGATTTAGACCGGTCCGCTGACAATGTACCAAAGAAGCGCGAATCGGCATAACCTGAGACGTTTGTCCTGTTGATATGACTGGAAAAAAAGTTCCTTCATTTTGGCGTACACAGTTTTCCTGCAGATCTCAGATGCCATGAACGACATGATGAAGAATATTTCATTTGATACACGGTTTCAATCTTCCGGGAGGACACCCATAACACGCAAAAACCAGAGGCAACGTTCTGTACTGAAGAAAGGCGGATGTAGTATGCATTTTCCTCCACAATCTTCAAATACATAATTCACAATCCTATACCCACGTTTACGTCCCCGGTGAGTTCACCTCGTCACCACGTCCACCAATGTGTTTCAGCATAGGGTACATTTTGGCATAACTCGTGAGGTAGGGGAAATGGATGAAGCAGTTATAAGTGTCTAAGCATGGAATACAGTTTGGCATATCCCGTAAGTAGGACAAATGGACGGAGCAGTTATGTGTCTAAGCATAGAGTACAGTTTGTCATAACCCGTAAGGTAGAACAAATGCGCTACACTGTTGTAAGCCTTTAAGCAGCAAGTGTTCCTCGATGTCGTTCAATCAGCAGACCACCCCTTCCCCATTCCAGCATACCTTATGAATCCACGGAAAGTTCAAAACAGTGTTAGCCAAGAACAACAAGGCATGACGAATATACCCGAGTAAGTAGGACCAACTTGTCCAGTTTTCGTGCATTGTCCAAAGTTGAAACAATTTATAGACGTACCTTAAGTTCGCAGATTTATAAAAAGCTTAGGCCTCATGTTTTAGCAACCGTCTGATTGTCGAAAGTATGGTCAGGTTTTCCTGCTTAATTACGTCCAAATTCAAATAACAGCTTGTTTACACGTCTACGATATCAATTTTCATTAGGTTCCGTCATCAATTCTCCAAAATAACGTAGAATGCAACTTTTCGTTATTTTTCCATTTATCCCTATCCCATTGAACTACTCAGTGGGACTATCTTCAGATTAGCGTGACTTTTCCCGAGTTGAACGATTTTTTCCAGTACTTCGCCCGTGCTAATCTTCACCAGTAACTTCACAAGAAGTCCGAGTGGTTTCTTGGTGGCTGTGGAGCGTTCCTTTCTTGCAAAAACTGATTTTGTTGATTCCGGAGGGAATGAAGTGTCTACAATAGCTCTGGACTGTTCACCGGGAAAGGATGTGGTCGGGAATCGTTTCCACAAAACCGGCCTCCTCTCCTGAAATACCTTGTCCCGCAAGTTTGTCGCGGCCTCCTCAATTTGAGCTGTCGACAAAGCCGCTGCCTTACGAGTAACCGCCACACCTGGAAGAGCAAGCGCAATGTACCCGTTCAGTGAGCTTAATTCTGGATACTTGTCAGATAAAGCCGTTTGCGTTTCAACCAGATCTCCTTTAATCGTGGTCATGTGCAGTGCATTGACATTTTTAAACTTCTTGCAACTACACTTAAGCGCGTCTTGTTTTTGCCCATTGGGGGTGGCGAGCAGCGGGCCGGCACAGTCTCGGATGGAGTGCAGCCCCGCAAAAAAAGCAATTCGAACAGATAAATGACTTTTTGAAGGAGCGAGCAGAGTGTACTGATCCTTCTTGAGGCTGATGCACTCAATGTGGAAACAATGTAGGCACGGTTGGCGCTGCATACCCTTTTGAACCGTCATGTGGCAGCCAAACCGGCCACAAACACTCAGTACTTCGGATTTACTAATGATGCCGGATCTCGTGCGTGTCATTGCGTTATAGATTGTGAACAAAAGTGGCAAGTTTTAGCATTATAAAGTATGATAGGCAATAAGGACAAAACGTAAAGTGAGGAACTAGTGGAACCGAGCAAGTATCTACTCAGATAAAAATCGGTTGAATTAATACGTTAAACGATGTAGATAATTGCACAAATTTTGATGCCCTGAGCACCGAAAAATACAATAAACAACATATACAGATTCCGTGATGCAAGCAATTTAATACCTATTGAATAACAGTAATCGAAAGTAATTTTTTGATACACAAGGCACCGATGAGAAAAAATTACGAGTAGACCATGACAGCGAGAAAATTTGAACCAAGTTTCGAGTTACACGCACAACATCCAATTCTTGTTTTGATTTCAGCGACGTTCATCTCTAGGAACAGTCACAAGAGATAGCCCTAAAGTTCCCGCTGTTACGTAAATCTGAGTCCGAAAAAAAATTACGGCGCACTGATTGTGTATCCCCGCCACTAAGATGACCAGATCCAGCCGACAATGTAGGATCAAGCTAACCGAAAACGACCGGTTGGGTATAACATAACGAGTAAACAGAGTATATTGTTTACCTGCGAGGTCAACGTGAGTATGAATGAATGTCAAGACGAAACGATAAAAGAGCGGAACCACAAGCGAGAACGCAGCGGGGCCGTACGTTTGATTTGCGCGAGGGACTTGTCGGCATCCCTACTTGTCCAAACGAATGTGTAAGTACATACGTGAGTTGGAAACATGAAGAGTGCAGATAGCACTCGTAACTCTAACAACTAACAATACCAAATAGGGTCGCTACAGGGCTCCACGTAGGAGGCAACCAAGGCGTTGACTTTGACAATGTTGTAGTGTTTCAGTTAGGCGGAACATTTGACACGAATATGCATGGTCCAATTTACTCCCGCCGCACAGCTCATGTCCAATGCCGGTGGAAGCAGAGAAGAACAGTTGGAAATAGTTCGGAGGAGCACGGTTTGAAAAGTTACTAATCAGAGGCAGGCAGAGGAACTGGAGGCAAACCAGTTGTAATCGACCCAGTAGGATCGTAGCCTTGTGCACGTACATCGTAGGCGGTCCTTGCAAAATTTCGAATTTTCCAGCGCCCTCTCGAGATGCGAAGCCTCGGCGTCCCGGTTTACTCTCAATATCTAGAATATACAGTACTTATCAATGGAAGACGATAACTTCACCGGGCTTCTGCGTCCATTGTGTCCCAAAGAATGAGGTTTTTTCTTCTTTATGTTCGAAAAAGTTCTTGTAAACAGAGTTCGCCGTAGGCGAAGCCATCTAAAATCAACTCGGTATGAAAATGCAAAAATAACAAAAAATAGACATGGCGGACGTTCACATATTCTGTAAATCGCACTAGCCTCCTCGGCCCTTGACTACGTATGCTCTAAAGGCTTGGCTCTGTCTTGGCAAGCGGAGTCGCAACGCAGACGGGATCTGTACCAACGTTGGGCATTGCGCTGGTTGTTGAGGATGTTATTGGACGCAAATCACCAGGTACCTCTAAAAATGCTGGCTTCAGTCTATCGATAGAAATTACCTCGCGTTTATCCTTGCTTTCCGACACGAAAGTCTTATTATAACGCATGAATACGCGAAATGGATCTATATGGGACGGATGTAAAGGTGGTAGAAGAGCAGCCGCATGAATTAAAATGTCAGAACAAGCTGACAAACGAGGGTTTACATACGCTGGCGTTGTTCGTTCGCTCGGTGGGGTCGGTCGGAGTCGTCTCATGTGTTGGGCCAACGGCTCACCGTAATCCGAGGAATCGATAGTTCCCGTTGCGCGTGGGACCACCAACTTTCCGGATAAACGTAAGAAGCACCCATAAACTAACTGCGCGTGAGTGATATGCGGGTCGGCCTTCGGCGTGTTTCGGATACCTAACAAGACTAATGGCAAAAACCCGTGTCACGAACGGTTGTTGCTAGCAAATAATGAACTTATCAATTGCCGATGAAATTGTTCAACTAATCCTTCTGGGTGTTTAGCTATTGTGTGAATTCGACTACAGTCTAGTGTGTTGTGAAGTGACTTGAAAGCTAAAGTGTGACCCGCGGTCGGTGTTCACTACAGCGGGGCAACCAGAATAGGCAACCGAACGTTCCAAGTGTGCCCGTGCGAAGGTTCCCGACAGGCAATTCGGACCTGGTATAGCTTCTGGCCGACGTGTCTACACATGTCAAGATATACGGACACTTAATCGAGGGTTGCAAGGTTTTGACAGAAACGCGCATCGGGGGCTGCAAAATCCCCCACTGAGACACGCGTGTGACGATGAATTTTAGACTGTTGGCATTGTATGCACGCTTTAGCCCATGTGCGGACGTCACGATTGACCTTGCACCAGACAAAGCATTCAGTGATCATTTTGGCTGTTGAAGGTATGACTTGATGAGGCATGCTGCGCAACATGACAAACATTCGGCGGCGGGAGGCTTGTGGAATAACCGGGTGAGGGACACCTTGTGAAGCCTCACAAATAATCATCCCATAGGATGAATTAATGAGAACGCCTTACAGCTTAAGGGAACTGGACCGACGAAGTTGTTCTATCTCCGGATCGTTGTCCTGTGTAGTTGCGGTCACCAGCAGATTGACTGAGCCGTCTGCCGTGTTGATTGTAGCACGGATGCGCGAGAGAGTATCAGTAACTTGGTTCGCAATACCTGAAATCTGGCGGATATCGGTCGTGAACTAAACAATATAACCCAGTTGTCAGTCTCTCTGGGAAGTGCCTGTCGGTCGTTCATCGTAGAGCTTATGTTAACGGCTTATGCTATGTGAAGAGGATAAAGTCTGTGTCTTCAAGGACATGTCGAAAATGACGGGTGCCGCGATATATGATGCGACAAACGGGCGAATAATGAACGCAAGTGCGCGCAATGTTCTTTCCGTGAGGAGCCAGCGACCAAAACGTCATCTAAGTAGAGATAAACGCCGTCCAGTCCACGGCACACGTCGTGAATAAGACATTGGAACGTGTGAGCAGCGTTGCTCAGACCAAACGGCACGCGTAATAATGTAAAAAGTCCGAACTGTATTATGGCCACCGTCTTCGGAATGGCTTTGGTGGCTACAGAAACTTGGTTATACTCACGCACCAGGCCAATTTTTCTGAATATCTGCATTCCTGTTGAGTTTGCCATAAAGTCCTGGATGAGAGGAATTAAATACCTATCTGGAATAGTCTTGCTGTTCAATGCTTATGAGCCGCCACATGGGCGCCGGTCGATACCCATCTTTTTAGGCACCATGTGTGACGGCAAAGCCCAAGGACAATTAGACGGACGAAGAATGCCGAGTTGAAACAAATACCCAAATTCGGCTGGGGCTATTTTAAGCTAATCAGAAGCTAAGCCGCGTGTGTAATATTCCAGAAAGTCAATCACAAGCACAACACACTATGTCCAGCGTTTGCTAATCGAAACACAGCAGGTCTGACTCGCAAAAGAAGAAAAGATGTCACAAGTCAACAGTAAACATATATTGAACACGATACAGACACCGAGAGACGCAGCCCACAACACGTCCTTGTCCATATATATATATATGGGGTCCCACGGTCCGGAATAGTCCCAAAATCAAAAGTGGCCCCACGCTCACCTCCAGCTGACCTCCGGCTCTGGTTGGTCATCCTCCTCCGCTCGTTGCACGGACGCGGCCAACCCGCTTGTTCCAGGGCCTGAAAGGAAGCGGAAGGGAGTATGTGTGACAAAACAAAATGGCGGCGCACTACACGCTATTACATGTGAACCGCTTCAAAATGGCGGTACTCGTCTGACAATGTAATGCGCGACGTCGGTTGTCAAGGCAGGTGGTCGTTAGCTGGGCGGGCCAGTTGAGGTGACTCGGATAAAAGTTTTCTTATAAGGCTCGCCCACCACGAGGTAGGCTAGCATTGGACTGATCACGGCCGTGTGCGACGGCTTACCCCGAACGTTGGGGTTTGTCGAAGTGTCAATTAGGCGTGATCAATGTACACCGACTAGCAAATCAAAATGTTGGAGGAAATCGATCTGGACAATAGGGAAAGGTTTATCAGCCACCAAAATGCCCCAGCGATAATGGCGCCGAACACCATAGTTTAGACTCAACAGTCGACGCCATAGGCTTCCAGTGGGCGTACCGTTTGCCGCTGGGAGTGTAGTGTCAGACTGTGATCGCGCATCCGTCACCGAATGCGAGATGGCACTAACGTTAGCTCCTGTATCGATTACGAAGTGTATTCTAGAGGTCAAACCGGCAAATATCCATATCACGGCAGTCGGCTTGAAGGTCGGTCAAAAAGCAAGATGTTCCTTTTGGCGCGAATCCTGGTTCTATAAATATTTTCAGACATTTTTAAAAATGGGAATTTCCGGCATAGTACATACAATACATCAATTGTAAATAGGCAACGTTAATTGAAAGATTGGATCACTTAAAGTAAGTCCCAAAATTACTGGCTTCGCGGTGAAAAATGGGCAACTGTTTAGTTCGCCTGTATGATGCTTCAAGGCCGAAACGAGTTGGAAACGGCCAGTTAGACGGGTTAAAAAGATCTTTCAAAATTTTCGTGAAATATTAAAATGCATATTACGGGACAGATATACAGATTTCATTGAGTGTAAAAATGGTTTTGCAAGGAGAAAAGTCAGCTGTACCTAAATATGATCCACATTCGCGCCTTTGTTGAGAAAATGTGTCGCCATTTTTTTACTAAGGGCCTGATGTTGGCTTGCCTAATCGATTTTACGTTCTGAAAATTCTTCCATCCGAACTTTCGTGGTGAAATGCATATGTCCATCTAGCAGAACCGCTCAATTTCGCGTGGAGATATTATGGAATTTACAGTTTTCGACCACGTTGTGTTCACATTGCACAGTGCACAAAAAATCACAGTAATTCCTAATAAAAGCTATGTCGCCAAGGTTGTTGGTTGGTCACACATCAGAGTTATATATTCAGCCTGTATCCCTGATAGTATTTCTGGTGGAAAACAGTCTACGTCATCACCTGGTTGTTTATACCTATGTTGTGATGTAATCATGGGTTGCACGTTCCACCCTATCATTAAAAACGTGCGTACTGTCTTGTTTATTGCTTATTGACCCTGCGTTAATGTGGCTAGCCATGTGTACGCGAGTCATTGCTCACTTATCCGACGGATGATGACCAACTTTGATGCTCGTTATTTATCCGACGAAGCCATTGATTCCCACTTCTACCGTTTCAGCTACAACCCTTCTATCCTCGGAACATGGATGCTTATGATTCCGTCAAAAAATGGAACTCATTCCATCGTCGAAGTTGATGAATCATTGTTTATGAGAAGGAAGTACCGCCGTGTGTGTGACTTCTCGAAGGCGTGGGTAATTAGCGGCATTGAAAGGGAGATCTCGAAGGCTTTCTTTGCGGTCTGACCTGGGAACAGACTGAATACAGCCACCTTGTTACCCGCCTTCCGAAGACATGTCTTAGTAAGCCGGTTACATTATTTAATTATTTCACCTTCAGACGAACACCATGATAATCACGGTCAATTGGAGAGCCTATACAGCTCTCGATGGAATAACTCATTACGAGCACTGGACAATCAATCATTCAGAAACAGCGTGATCTACACATATAACATAGAAAATCTTTGGTCCTTTGCCAAGAAGCATTTTCGTTCCATGACCGGATACAACGAACGGCAGTTCCAGTCACATCTTCAGGAGATCATTTGGCGAAAACGAAATCCTGGAAACGTTATTGGCAAACTGCTGTCCACCTAGTCTCATACTGATTTGTTATGGATTATACAATGTACGTCGACAGTATTGCGCGCGTTTGTCATTCCGATTTATACGTACTGCGTTCACATTGGTAACTGCTCCGCCCCGTTGGTATAAGATATGATCAACATTGTCAAGAAAAACACGGCAGAACGCTTGTTCAACTCCAAGACTACCAAGTTTCACTTCAGATGTTCCAGGATTGTCTGAACACGCATTGTCATCGTGTCTTGGGATGTAAGCCATCTCGGCCCAGAGGCCTCCGGGCCCACCAGAAGGTACAGTTACTTCACCTCATTTCTTATCTATCGTTTAGAAGACGTTTTCGTTTGCCAAAAAGCACTTTCGGTCACTATCTCGATCTAGTCGAAAGCTACTTAACTCGCACGTACAAGAGGTATTCTGGCGCAAACGGAGTCCCCGTAACTGTGTGGGACGACTGTTGTTTGTTTTCTCGCCTACGGACTGCCACTACCGTTAAGTTTCATTATCGGTATTTATCAGCGGGTTTTTCAATTTGTCATCTGCCTATCATCACCGTTTAGACCACACCTCAAAGTTTCCCAAGTTTAATGAATTGTGTGAACAGAAAATTATCAAGACATGTCCGAGGAAGCCGGTAGCAGGATATATATATATATTACACTTCCGGACTATCGCCGATGTAGGAACCTGGCTGTTCGCCAAGTGCCACTTCGTAGTCATACACGAAAGGGCAAGTCCTGCGAGCCAACTCGTCGAACTGTTTCCCACCTTATATCAAACTGATGAGTTGCATATGGTACAACATACTTGGATTCATTAGCAAACATTGCTGATTCAAATATATTCACAGAAAGAAATCGCTAGCTTGATCCCGCTGACCTGACCCATACAGAATACCTGAGCATGCCGTATGCGATTACATTAGTAGCTGCTTCAACCTGATTCATTTGAACTGTGAATAACTTCTAGATATGCAGTATAGGTTCATACTAGTAGCTGCTCCACTCGATTGACTTAGGCTATCAACAACGTCTCAGCATGCACTAGGAGTAATTACAACTTAATTCGCTTGAGCTATGAATAACGTCTGAGTATGTAATATTGATTCACACTGGTAGCCGCGCCACCCGATTTTCTATGGCTATTAAGGTCTGATTATGCAGCGTACAGTCACACCGGTAGTTGCTTAAACATTATTCACTTAAGCTTTGGAGAACGTCTCAAAATGCAGTATAAGTTCACACTAGTACCTGCTCTACCCGATCGACCTAAGTTATGATCAACGTCTGGGCGTGCAGTATATGTTCACACTAGTAGCCGCTTCTTCCGAATTAGATTTGTAATGAACAATTTGGAGAATGTACACATGCGGGAATTGATGATAAACCTGTATTTGAAGCTTTTAGGGTACAAGGTATTATTCATCTTCGAGTCCGTTGATTTTCTTATTGATTGGAATATTCTTCTGTCCCGCGATATATACCTGGCATGGTAAACATCATAGTGAGATCGGTTGAGAGGTATACCTTCCGGTAATCGGCAGACGGCTTGATTTCACCTGTTTCTGCATATTGTTCCGTATGAACGCCACGCGACCTCAATCTAGTTGGAAACAGTGCAGCAGAGTGAGTAGAATTTACTTCTGAAGGTTCTTGATGATAGAGTGGGACTTGATACCCTGTGCATACGTCTTTCCATGTACAACGAAGATGGAACTAACCATGTGATAGCGTCATTTCCAACCATTTCTAAGGGCAACGATTCAACGACTAATATCTACTTGAAATCTTACAAAAAAGGATAAATAGTATAAATGTCGTATGGAAAAGGAGGCTGGAAGTATTGTCATACATGTTTCATTAACAAATGTGTTAGCGTTCTTGTTGGAATGCAATGTCGACATTGCATGTTCGTACATTTCCATCTCGACCGGATCTCGAAAACGCCGCAAGATGAAGCACTCTCAAGCTATAAGATGACGTACTCTACCTGGAAAATTGCAACGATCGCATACATAAGACTTGAAAAAGTAAGCTAACGCAAATAACGGGTTATTTTCACGAAAATGGTGGAAACATCTTTCATCACGAAGCCAGTACTTTTGTGGCTCATTCGATGTAATCCAGTTTTTCCACTAACGCCGCGTATTTACAATTGACGTATTATATGTACTATGCCGGAAATTCTGATTTTGAAATTTCCAAAAATATTTAACCAACCAGGATTCGCGCCAAAAAAACGTTTTGCCTTTTGAATGCCCTTCGAGCCGAATGTCGTGAAACAGATATTTGCCGCGTAATCCTTTAGAGAGGAAAGGCGACGGTTGTGTGACTGTCTTATGACTGTCCTCACCAAAACACCCCGGCCTGCTAGTTTAAACATTTGTTATCACGATGGCCGTATGTTGGTTGGCATCGTTTAACGCTATCAACATACATCCCATGGTATCAACAAAAATCACTAGGCTTCAGTTCAGGTGGTGATCGAGATGCATCGGGGGAATTTTCGATGTTGACCTTGTGCTCTGAATGCTGGCACGAAGATCCCCCAACTCATGTCGCAGCTAAGCTATCTCGGCGCTTGGTTCCATAGGGTTGCGTTCACGACATCCCAGTGTTTTGCACAGGACTGCTATTCCTGTGTCTTTCGTGGGTAACAAATTATCCGCAGGACTGTTGGAAGAAACGACTTGCCTCACTAATGGCGACGGTGTCATGCCTCGAAAGTTCATGTATTGCTTCGGCCGAAGCCGCTAGATCACTTAATGGACGTGCGGGTAACACGGACAGTAACCCTCGTGTATACTCAGACAGTTGTTGCATCCACAACTATTGTAAGAGAGACTCTTGCAACTGCGACTTGCCCACTGCCCGTCGCATTTTTCAAGGGAGAACCGATGGCTTCTTATCCCCCAACTGTAACCGTTGGAACAGTTGTTCCAGACGCATTTTATCAGACGGTTGTGTTTCCTTCAGAATCGTTCGCTTGGCCGACTCGTAGCGGTCGGTTGCTGAGCCTAGCAAGATATCGCTAACTAAGTTTAGCATATCTCGGAGGAGGCATAGTATACGCTACGGGAACATGTCTGCATCGCTTGTTATATCGGTTGTTAAAATCTATTGCCAACACGGGGAACCAGAGCTCTGAATCAAGACCCCCGAAAGCCGGAACAGCCAGAGTGAAAAATGATACGGAAGACGAACATTCAAACATAGTCTCCTTAAAATACATGGCGATTGGGTGAATGCGAACGAGATAAAAACTATAAATATTTACTTGTGCACTATATGCACTCGAAACCTAATATGACGGGAAAATTACTGAACGCGAATGTACGCTATAATGTACGACATACACGGGTACGCAGGATGTGGAGATCAGGCGATTCGAAGGCGACCGGTTGAGTATAACATAACGAGTAAACGAAGAGTATATTGTTTACCTGCGAGGTCAACGCAAGAATGAATGAATGTCAAGACGAAACGATAACAGAGCGGAGTCACAAGCGAGCACACAGCGGGGCCGTACGTTCGGGTGCACGGGGACATCTCGACATCTCTACCCGTTCAAACGAATGTTCGAGTAAATACAACAGTTGGGAACAAAAAGAGTGCAAATGGCACTCGTAACTTTAACATAGTTGACAATGGCGAATATGGTCACCACAAGAGCATTTCTTTGCACAGACTAATACGCATCGGTGATTCTTTAAAAGAATGAAGCTTTCTATTCCTCTACTGTAAAAGCACGGCGTGATCTCTAGAGCTCACAAATGCACTGGATATCACCGACGCTCTTTGTAAGTCTTGTGCGCTAAACTCGTATATTGGGGTTGCAGACCGAATCGCAGCTCCGTTGTTGGGTATTAAGGCATGAATGCTAGTCGTAGACCGTGAGTTCCTGAGCTGTGGTGTTAAGGAAAATATTTTCCTGGAAAAAATCGTTTTAACAGCTCGGTACCTGGGGCAGAAACTGGAATCGTTAAAATCTGAGTCATGGACTTACATCTGTTTGTTTTAACTGACCGTTAATTGAAAACGACCATATCGCAATTGTTTTACGAAAATCGGTATGGCTACTGCTGTTGTGGTCAACAACGTGTAACAATGTTAACACAAGAATGCTGGGGTTATTTTCAGTTCATTTGTTCATGCTTGTCATGTATTTGTTATTTTATTTCCAGTTGTTTATTTTTTATTTCCAGGAGATGGATTATATTGCGACTTTCAAGGTGATGTTTGTGGATAACAAATTTCGCACTTTCTCACAGTTTCAGGACTATCATCAGAGGTACATGGACGGGGTGGGCGTTATTTATGTTCGTGGGACGAGCCTTAGGTCGAAAACTGCTTTGAAGTACGAAAAGGTAAGGTGATGTAGCTCCTGAAAACCGTGCAGATTTACTATCGTTGTACGAAGTGCAAAAAGCGTAGGAGTGTATGCAGGGGTGTTCGACGTGTCTAGTGGGTTAACTGTTATTAGCTTCAACAATTCAGTTCACGCGGCACAGGCTGTATGTCACGATTTCACGTGGTCCGACGAGATGCTTGTCTGGCTGTGTACTCTTTCGAGTTGAAGCACGACCACCTCCTCAGTCGTCTGCTATATGATTCCCATCTTACGTATCGTGGACTCACAGTTGGCGAATTGAACGAATGCAGCAGTCTGTTCCAGTACAGTACGCCCACTACTGACATTAAACAGTATGTGGTGGATGTTTACGGGAAGTTTATCATAAGTGCTGACGTTGGAAACATCCGCCGCGAGTTAAAGCCTGCAATGTCAAGTGAGGTTGTTACATAATATTAATCACGAAACGTCAGAGAACCTTGATGAGATGCTGTCGGTAATTAGTGCAACCAGTGTAGTGCGCACTATGAGAGATGAAGGCAACAGACATACGCATATCTGCTTCGCCCAGCGAACGCAGATTGAACTATTCCGACGTTTCTCACATGTGGTGAATGTGGATGCCATAACGGGATGCACAAGTACGGATGGCACAAGTATGCCATTGTATATTTCATCATACTTTGAAAGGTATAAGTTATATCAGTTCCTCGTAACGAACGGTATGGAACACGGCTGACCCGTGATGTACGGGTATGTTCGAATTGGAAAGTATGTTTCAGTACGTAGACTTTCCGAAATTTATTGGGGAATGATGGACGATCACTTAGCGGTGAAAATATTTGTAATGGACAAGATGGCTGCGCAAGTGATGGCAACACGTGGTGTTCGGTTACGACATCCTATTGTGTTACGTTCATATACTTGATGCCATATGTAAGCATATAAGTGGGCAAAAGTCGACCGCCATATTTATTGCAAAACACTTATCGCAGTCGTTTTCTCCTCCAGCGAATGGCTACGGCAGACAATGAGGAAGGGTTAGTTGCACTGTGACACTGTTTACCGTAGGTTTAAACGTGATTTGTATATCATCGGCCGAAGGGATAGGAGTTTCTTAAACATTTTTGTGTAACTGTCTGTACATCAATCCGAAGTGGGCCATCCACGAGCGAAGCGATGCTGTCCATCTTGACGATCGCACGAATAATAGGCTGGAAAGCGCAAACGTACGGTTGAAGAACAGGACGCACCCAAGATACTTCCTAGCCGTTGCCACTCAGAAAATATGGATCCATAGGGAGTG
>JTDE01007007.1:13052-23793 GCA_014338405.1 Paragonimus skrjabini miyazakii | reverse complement strand
AACTATTTCAACATTTTCCCGAATGAAATTTTGTGAAACAACGTCGAAATTCATCAAACATGAATTTGCGCGTATTTCCCGTCGTGACCTTGAAATATTTGAAACGTCGTCTATACCTAACCTTGTAAAATGTAAATTAATGTAAGATCTCATTTTTTGGACTGAATCCGTGGAACAGACGAACTACCTTGTTTCATTATGTGTGAATAGAACGCTGCAAACTTTGACTATTTTCCCTCTGATTAGGTCTTCTTTTGTCAACAGATTTCATGTTTGTCTCGTTGTATATCTATTTGTTGCTTTGTACTGCATGTAATTATCTGTCATGATCGCGTACATCCGAGCGTGTTTCTCACAAATGCGTTGAGATATATGTAGTATTATTCTTATAACAGTGATGGTAGTAACTTTTATGTCGTTGATGATAGAGAGAATGCTATACGTGGGGATACCTCTGTTGATCGATAACGTGGCTCTGATGTCTTTTTTCGCGGAACACCTTTTCAAGCGTATCCGCAATGACTTCCGCTGCCTCCTGGTTGTTTTTAGTCAGGTCAGAATTTGTTAGCAGACTGGGAATACCCGGTTTTACTGAATAATTTTTAGAAAATTGTTTATAACACCACTTGGGGTTTCGTCTTAATTAGGCTACCGCAAAGATTGCAATTCAAATTTGTCTCTACTAACAGTTTCGTTACACTTGTTTTTTATACGCTTATCCTGATTTTGACCTTCCGAGTTCTGGTTTAGCTTAAACTGCATCCAGTCATAACGTTTATCACAAAACAGTTTTTTCGTATATCTACGAATACCGTGGGACAGTTTAATACCTTTGATGATTCTTAGAGGAAAAAATAAGTCTGTCGCCTTGTCAATAGTGGTCTTAGTATGGTGCTAAAATATTTTCACAGAAGGTAAAGATGGCAAGTTCTGAAAGGCCGTTAGGAAGTAGTCGTTCATTATTACGTTATCCTTCTTAAGGTAGTTGCGTAGTGTTGGAGGATCAACCATCATCCTAGAAGAACCATAAATAAATCGGAACAAAATTAGAGCGTGAGCACTGCCACCTACGGGCATTTCGGTGCTGAGGTTCTCAACTAAACCAGGCTCGTTAGTTAAGACTAGATGTAAACTCGACGGTGCAAAACCCTGGCGCCACCTAGTGGGAATCAGTACATTTTCAAATGATCCTAATTCAATAGTGGTTTTTAGAAAGAACGCGGCAGAATGGTCCCGACCAGATGCACGTTCAGGGCCCTGAAACCAACATCCGGGTGATTAAAATCACCTAGTATCAAAATACCACCTAAAGTCAATTCGTTGGCTCTGTGTAAAGCAACAGCAAGGTTGTTGTCGTACATCGTGTCACTTGCGGGTGGGCAGTATATAAGGGCCAACAGCGACGGAGGCTTACCCAATTGGATTCGGATACTAGACGAACTATTGGATCTTTCAATTCCACGTAGTCTACTGTTAGACGTACAGGTCATATTCCTTCTTAAAACATTCATTTCAGTTAAGTTTACTTCTACGTCCCTTATGTCTAGTCGTAATATGGTCTCTGTAAGTGCTATAATGTCGAATTTATTTTCCGAGTGAAGCAACCTCAACTTCGAAGGCTTATTCGCCAAGTTTGAAATGTTAGTGTACCTGCAACTCCAGTCGCTTTGGTTGATTACAAATGTCCCGGACATTACCACCCGACTGCCTGATATCGTGACCTGGTGACTACTGTTGGTGTAGCCAAAGGTTTGATTACACATGGGCTGAGACCGACTCGCAAGGAGTCGGCGAGAGCACGTGTTTTGAGGTAACTTGTTGAACGAGGTCGCTATCTGCTGAGACACTTACTATCGGTTCAAGAGAGTTGGAAATGAAAGCGACAATCTTCTGAGTTGTCTCATTTTTCTTGGAAGCGTTCTGTGAGCTCGAATATCTCTAGGCACGTTCGATTGGTGACAGTGCCATGCGTTCAAAACCATATTGCACGTGTCGGCCATGAGAAATTCAACCTTCAGCAGTTTTGGCGCGTCTAGATGTGTAAGATGGCTAGGTCTTGACAATCTTTTTATTCTAGTACAGGTAATATTACATAGTAAAATGTTATCTCTGATGAATCGTCATTGGGAGAGGTCATCATTTGGCGACGATGTCAAATTAGACGACTCTGGCACTCCATGGATGATTAGACTTCGGTAAGGGTTGTCAAATAATTCTCTGACCTCTTTCTCCTGATTCTTTTCAGGTATGAACGATCACGTTTTAGGCGTATGTAAGCCATAACAAAACCTCGACCTAGGTGTGCTGTTGTGAGCGCTATCTCAGTGTACTAATGGATTTCGAAAGTTACCTTCAGTAAGCGAGGAGACTGCGTTATAGCAGCCAATTTAGACTGGGAAAGCCACTGAAGTCTAGCTGACTTGCAGCAATCCTCCAATCTTGTTACGGCACATACTTCGGACCATATTTAACGGTCATGGTGTTCACGCTCAATCGATGATGTAGCCAGCGATTCTGCAAGAATAAAAACAATTACGCTGTATGGGTGACCGGAAGGCTTTGACAATATTCGGGTGACAAACTGAAACTCAACGTCTT
This sequence comes from Paragonimus skrjabini miyazakii, assembly GCA_014338405.1. Taxonomy (NCBI): domain Eukaryota; kingdom Metazoa; phylum Platyhelminthes; class Trematoda; order Plagiorchiida; family Troglotrematidae; genus Paragonimus; species Paragonimus skrjabini miyazakii. The sequence continues at coordinate 21,195 of JTDE01007007.1, read as the reverse complement.
TGAGGTAACCCCTAGTATAATTTCCCTTGTCTTTTCCATTTACTTCATTATGAGTTTATAGGCCCCTGGCTAACGAGCTCTTCACATCAGAAGGGATAACTCTGCCGGTCCTATTGTTGCTATTTGTCACCCATATGCTCCGATTAACGACAGAAGCCTTAACGATGTTACTGGGATGACGCACATTGGAAGTGGTAAACACACTGGTCTCTTTAGCTAGTTGATAAACATCAGTGGTTCCGCTTGAAGCCCTTAAGCTATCGAGCAATAGCAAAGGTCTACAAGTCGCTGTGGCTGCGTTTAGCAGACTATTTGTTTGACGAAAGGCGATATTCTTTGAGAGATCTGCTCGTGAGTGAGCGTCGCAATTTGTAATGGAGCAGCTAGAAGTGTGAGTGGCAACACTAGATGGACATTATTCAGAAAGGAGTTCGTTGAATCCTGTTCTACACAGGTCGGCCGCTGAATTAGTATCTCCTTGATGATGCACAGGTGAATGGTCTGGTACACTGTTCAGTTCGGTTACCAAAACGTTTGTGGTGCCAACGGTAGTTCGTTTTGACCATGGTATGTGACGCCTGAGACAACTTTTTTATTGTCAAATATTCCCATATTTGGAATAGACTTCCGAACGAAATCAGAACCAGTAAAATCATTCAACGTTTTAAAAAAGGCCTGGACAGATTCCTTAAATCATCAAACATAATGTCTGTCTTTAAGGTTTGTGTACCTTCTGACGACGTTTTTGAATGTGGTCTGGAGAACATTTAGCCGTCAGCAGAATAAATGTATGTACTCGTCCCCACTTTCAAGCTCCCATCTAAAACAGCTTGCATGAACCTGTATACGCATATCCACTGATTACTCACATCCCATCTAGCAGTTGATTCATTACGCGATCACGAAACCACATAATTTTATTCACGTGCGTCACCTATATGGATTTGTGCTTAGAACAAAGAAAAAAGGGTGTAGTGGATCGAAACACTACACAAAATCAAGGTGTGAATACGAGATCAAAAAGGTGATAAAACTGGAAATCTGCCGCAATAGACGGTTGATTCCGCTAGTTTCCAACTCTCCAAAATTCTATGCTTCAGCAACACCGAACGCAGAAAGAACGCAAGGCTTGCGACCCGAGAAGTGTGTTTTGTATTTATCGATTATTGGTTAGTTCGATTAAGTTCGGCTTAAACGTCGGCTGTATATGTGAAGTGGAGGAAAGTAAAAAGTGTGAATAGCAATGAGAATTATAAAATAGAAAAAACTGTACAAAATGCTACAAGGGACTATATCTCACATACACACTTTTCCATATATATATGTGCCCATTCGTAGTAACCTGTTCACCCTGTTAAGCCATCAGTCTACAATTAATGGTAGCCGGTATTGACAGTTCACTTGGCCGGCACACAAAAGCCTTCCACAGATAACTATGGGAAATCAAGTACTCCATTGTTTACCTTATATAATCTAATTATAACACCAATTCACATCGTGCGTTGTCTCTCCTGCCTGAAACCCTTCCCATTATACATTATTAACCGTTGTGTGCTATGAAATATTTATTCTAGCTTACACATTGACCGTATAAAACATACTGATATCAAAACTACAAAATTAACCCACTGAAACCTCAATTCCTACCGTGTGTTGTTCCCCTGCCGCGAAACCCTCATCGTCAACTGTTAGTAACTGTTGTGGGCTATGGAATATAGATTCTAGCTTAAACGTTTACCCTATAAAACAAACTGACGTCAAAACTCAGTAAGGAGTTTTGACTATCACATAATAATCATTTTAGAAGAAGCCGCTGGTTGCCCAATTATCGAGGAATACTATAGCAATTACTTGCCAATTTTATATACTTTATTGAAAGAACACAAAATTATTGATATCGTGTGAAGTTTTTGTCAAAAATTATAACACGTATTAATCTTCATATTACATGTGATTACTTCACATTTTCCCCTTTAGCACCACATTGCACTCTTTCTCTTGCTCCCACAAGTATCCGTTAAGCAAGGAAAATCTTCACGATGAACGGGCGCTCAAAACCCTATAATGGCCGGGCGATTAGCGAGATTTTCAACTTTTTGACCTCAGCGAGCAATCACCAAGGTTCCGCGCTGAAGTTTGTTAAATCCTTCGCCAGATTTTGGAAACTCCCGTTCTCCCTCGCTCAAATTTCGACCTTTCAACATTTCACCGACTGAAGTTACGTCAAACAACGGCGAAACCATTTAAACATGCATTTGTACGTATACCCCCGCGAGACCATGAAACATATGAAACGTCGTCTTTACCTAACCTTTTAAAAGGTAAATTAATGTAGCATCTCATCTTTGGGACAGAATCTGTGGAACAGGCGAACTATCTTCCTTTCTTATGTGTAAATCGAACGTTGTAAACTGTGACTATGTTCCTTCTTTTGCCGACAGATTTCATGTTTGTCTTATTATATATCCATTTGTTGCTCTGTACCGCATGTAATTATTTGTCTTGATCACGCACATCCGATCGTATTTTTCACAAGTGCGCTGACAAGTATATATTACTATTATAAGCCCGACCTACCACCCCGGGTCAAACGTTCAAGTGGAGTGTGGAGATGCGTAAAGCGTTCCTTTCATGGAGAACTAGCAGCTAAAGTATCATTTAGATAGAGGTAGACGAAGTACAAACCGCGCGTCACTTTATTAATGAAGCGTTGAAAGGTTTGAAATGCATTGCTCAAACCAGATGGAATTCTAAGATGTTCAAAAAGTCCGAAAGGGGTGATAACCGCGGTTTTGAGGATATCTTCTTTGGCTACCGAGACCTGGTGATAAGCGCCTGCCAAATCTTTCTTCCCGAATATGGTTTTTCCATATAAGCAGATAGTTAAATCCTGCATATGCGTGATTGGGTACTTGTCAGGGAGTATTGCTCCGTTGAACCCGCGTTGATCACTGTATGGGCGCCATCCACCTGAATTTAAAAATTTTTGCAACCGTGAAGCTTATAGACTCTCAAAAGGATGTATCATCCTGAGTTCGGGCATGTGCACGAACTCTGCTCTGGCGAGTTTAAGTTTGTCAAAAGCCAACCGGTGAGACCATGGTGAGACGCGGCGTCCCTTATTGCGGATGTGGTGTGTGATACTAAAGGTCAACGTCGGGATATCGTTCGATTTGCGAACAAGCTGTGGGAATTCAATGGAGAGAAGAATTTAACAGACTTCAGCGCGGGACCTCGCTGATTGCTCGCAGAGATCAAAATATTGTGGTGGTCCTCTTGAACAAATGGGAACACCTTTGAACAAATCCTTTGATTAATGTGACGTGATGGAACCTTGTAACGTTTTCGTTTCAGTCGTTCATTTCGCTTCCCCGACAGCTGCATTTACTTAGGTTATTCAGTAACTCGTCTTGACGACTACAAACTGGTGGGGCAACAAGATCGTTTTATGAGTACCCTGGTAGCACACTGGAGCACTCAGCCGCCCCCTGATTGATCCTTGAGTGTTCATTTTGGATCACTCCCAAAATGCGATGATTAAATATTTCGTGTATAATTGCACAAGCATAATAGCCAACAGCAATTACACAAACTGTTTTCCTCTTCAAAATCGCTTCAGCGCAGTAATTTTGAGGGGCGCCAATTAAATAATTTTAGCCTCTTTCGTGTGAGAAATGAGCGATACGGCCCACAAAAGTCCGCGGGGTTGTTCGAGTGCTTATTCTTACCCTCTGCATAAAATAGCGCGTGAGGAACGTTCCGGAAGCAACTGTAAGACACTGACAGTTAGTGTTGCTGAGACGGTACAGACGAATCCTGCTAATCTGCAACATTATCTAGGATGTACTCATGGATGACTCCTTCATTTACTGAAGCAAATGTGCATTTTCTTTCAGACTGTCCAAGTCAATTATTGCTGTATCTTGCACATTAGTTGAGATATTCTACTTCTAACAAGTCCTGAAAACCTGGTTCATCGCAAGTATGCGACATGGAATGAATAGTGAGCTCTTGCAGATAGTGACGAACAGAGTATTCATTTCAGTACGTTGGACCACTTCGTAACTGCCCGCAATCTGTTTGTTCACAGGGTTTTTCAGTAATTCCAAGATTTGTGGAATGTGATTTTCTCGGTTGCTGAGGTCAGACAGTGGTATTAATCGCGGTTGGGGATGTTAGGCACTCAAGATTTAGGCAGTGTTTCAGTAAATCCCATTAAAAGGCTGCATGCAATTTTTCTCCTAAGTGTTCCAAATATATCTCTTTAGAACAGTCAGGGATCACTCATGGGGCGGTCGCGTTACTAGGGTATTTTTCGATGGTCTCGCAGGTGTCTTTTATAGTCTCAACGGAGTCTTTGATACACAATCCACAATCGCCGATAGTAAATTCACGCTGAATTTCAGATTAGCTCCGCTGCCAATAGTTTACGTACTGGAGTCAATGAACGGCCATTCGTGCTAAACACAACTAAGGAAATATCACTGTCTTGCTTAGTTTCGGAACATAATAACACGTTGAAAAGTAAATACTGTAGTATCCTTTGTTGCCAGCTCCATAAAAATCTCAGTCCTCACGACTCAACATCGGCGGAAGAAAATAAAAGATTTTCTGATCAATTGGGTTTAAATGGTGAGAATAGGATGTATTTCCACTCCTGTGAGATTTACTTACATTATGGTCCAACATTGGTTTAGCGACTAAATGTGATTAAAACCGAATACAAAGCCAACAATTTCATTGACTTGACCGTTGATCTAGACTGTTCCACGACTTCCCTAGATCAGCAAGTCGTAACTGACAACACCGTTATCATATCCGTCCAGAAGGATACTGAAAAACAAATCACGTCTAGCTCTGTTGACTTTAGGCGCAGTCAAGTATCTCCAGTATAACCCACGGTTAGCGGTAAAAATAACTCTCATATTCATGGACGATTCCCTCCGCCAACCGAGACGCTGACTGGAATGAGTCCTGGACCCAAGGTGCCCAAAGTTCTCCACAGTGTTAGGGGCAATGTCCAGAAGTTCGAGAACAAAGAGGAGGTTGGACAAGCAAATACATCCTCTTCTTACTATAGACAATTCCCTCCATTATCTGAAGTGATTGTACATGCCAACCGTAGATCCAAAACGCCTGAACAGGTCTCCAAATCAGCACTGGAACATGTACAGTACTTACTAGAAAACAATCTTCTAGACTTGCAACACAAGAGTAAATCGGCGGTGTTTCAGAAGCACCACGCATCTGGTTCTATGAACCACATTTTAACAGACAATGCCTCGCAGACGAGAATGAACAGTTGGTCTTCTGCTGCTTTCAAGCCAATTCACAACTATAATAGCATTAGCAATTTCCATGCATCACCCAATAGCTCCAAAATACATTATTCTTCCATGCAAAGCAAGAATGCTACTGATAACCCAATTCCCAACGTATGTACTCCGTCGGGCACATCACCACCTGATTAGATAATTGGCACAAATTTCTTCCAACCCAGTCCTGTTTAAGTGCACCGTCCGGTATTTCATCCACCACCACCCGGACACCCTCCCCATGTCCCACTCAGTCATTATACCATAATGACACTCTTCCCGCACTTTCTGTCGTGCAGTCAAATCTTCGCGACATCCACAAAAACAAGAGTGGAGAATTGTTACATCCCCTAGGCCGGACCTCTCCATATGATGTTTTACAAACCAATGCCCCATGTGCCATGCAGTTCTTTAGCAGCTTAGATGTCATGCATACAAGAAAGAATTCTATTAATTTGTTACTCATAAACGTAAGATCATTGATAAGTAAGATGCACAACTTTAGATCTTTTGTCTTCTTGTCAATCCCCATAACATTCTCGTCACTGAGACGTGGTGCTCCCCTGATAATACAGACACTCAACTAAGCTTCATGGGATATAATATATTTCGTAGGGATCGTCTCACAGGACGAGGCGGTGGATGCATCATTTACCTAAAAGAGCAATTTTCCACAGTTACACTTGACGAGCCTAGTCTTGATAAAATCGAACAATCGTTGTGGTTAATGGTCTCTATAGGATCTCGCGACCTACATATTGGATGTATTTACCGACCGCCTAAGGCTACTAGCAGTGACTTGATTAACCTCGTAGAGGTGATAAGTCATGTATCAAACTCACTTTGCGAATGCAAACTAATAGGTGGTAACTTTATCATGCCAAATATCCCCTGGAGCTCACTAGCAGCTCCTGCAAAGCAAGCTGATTTTCTTTCGTGCGTTCAACTGAATGAACGGAACCAACATGTCTTGGCGCCCACCGGACAGAAACATATTTTGCATCTCATATTCACCACAGGTATCTCGTCCGTAGGGATATCCGTTCTGGAACAATTTCCAGAAGGTGACCATAACATCGCCAAGTGTCAGTTTGACTTCAGTACAGATATCAAACCCACAGTTGCATTCTACTGTCCAATCAAATACATTGATTGCAGTACCTTCTTCTCCTTACTAAGATCCGTAAGTTGGAATACGTTCTTTCTTACATCAGACCCAAAAGTAGCAACCGAGGAATTTATCAAACACTTCTAATTTTGTATCGATATTCTGGCCCCCATAAAGTCAAAACGCATTGATTCTCATGTGCAAGGTAGAATCTTAACTGCAAAAGAGACTGGCAAACTGAAGTCACTTAAGGCGATGCACAGAATAACACTTGACTTCTCCCTTGTAACGCAAATGAGCGGTATGTTTAAACACATAGAATACAGAACGCAATTGTGTTATGCGAACGAAGAAAAGCTTGCGCTTGGCAGTGAGCAAAGGAGCATGGGACTAATGCAACTGATGAGACGGAGAAATTCCACGAGGGATCCTCCTATAAAAGTTATCACTCTCAAAGATAATACGATTTTCGGTGACCCAGTTGAAGTATGTGAACTCTTCAACTCACATATTGCTGCTGCGTTTAGCGTGAAGAGCACAGTATTACCCGTTATTCCGTTGAAAACAACAGACGTTCTGTGCAATATTTCGATTGATGTTAGAAGTATCCGCTTACAGATGGCTACCGTTAAACCCACAATCCACCCTGGACCTGATGGTATCCCACCAGTCGTTATCAAGCAAGGAGGTAAGGATGTACCCAGCCCCTTACTAAATTTGTTCACGCTATCACTTCTATCCAGCACTTTCCCTCCCCAGTGGAAAAAGTCAATCATAATACCCCGCTACGAAAGTGGTCCAAGACAGGAAGTTAGTAACTATCGCCCAATAAACCACACACCGCTCTTCTCAACAGTGTTTGAAAGAATAATAAAAGCGCCCATCGTTGGATTCTTAAGGTCGCAAAACGTTAAAACCTATCGCAGCATGGTTTTCTTAGTAAGCGCTCTCGCATGACGCCAGTTGGAATTTTTTAAACCATATATCGGTATCTGCCGATGCAGGGAATGCGGTCATTATCATACTTCTCGACATGCGGAAGGCCTTTGATCGTGTGCCTGTTAGTCAAAATAGCATTCCTTGGCATATAAGACCCCTTGTACAGCTGGATTTCGTCATAGCTTGAAGGGCGAACCCGAACTGTCAAAATGAGAGAGCAATGCTCAACGCCAAAACCAGTGACTAGTGGAGTGATTCAAGGAAGCGTTCTGGGACCACTGCTCTTCCTCATGTATAAAAATGACGTATGCGATGTTATTAAACATGGCAAACCCTTTCTGTTTGCTGACGATACCAGAATCGTTTACACATTCCGCCGGCCCAGCAACCTCGCCTCGTGTCTACAAAATATACGACACGACCTAGCATCTTTGGAGTCGTGGTGCAAATCATGGCTCATGAGGTTCTCAGCAAACAAGTCGAACAATATCACTTACGGCTGTCGAATACCCAATGGGTCTGTCTCACTAGACGGTCATCATATTGACACCGCCACATCCGTTCGAGATCTAGCAATATGGTATTCAAACTCCTCCAATTTCTCTGAACAAGTACGCTTTCATGTAGTGAAAACTAAAAGAATAATATTATGTATCATAAAGACATTCGGTCTACCGGATGCGAGGCTGGCTGTTTATAAAATGTGCACTCGACCTCAACTTGAGTAATGCATCTTCATTTACTGTCACCCACGCAAATCCGATAGGATTGTTTCAAAAAA
>JTDE01007006.1:25886-36159 GCA_014338405.1 Paragonimus skrjabini miyazakii | reverse complement strand
AACTGAACCGTCTACACGACGACTCAGTGCCACATCCAAGAAGGATATTCGTCCATCTTTCTCGGCCTCAAGTTGAGTTGTCACCTAATTGCCCTCCAATTCACAATCTCGTGATGTAACTGTGTGACTAATTGCTTTTGATTTTGATCGCCTGACAACCATGGTGATATAAAATGTTATGTAATTGGCCTGATGATGAATAACCGAAAACAGACTGTTCGCCAAAACACCCTTTCACTTCTAATGAACTCATGGGGCTATTCGAATAGTTCTCTGTGTTGAGAAACAACTGTTCGTGAATTTAGTCCTTCCAGGTCGTAATGATCTATCCTAACCCGCTTATTGATTAACCACCCATCTATTTGTTTGCAATAAAAAAACGCACCCGTGTTATTGTAAATTTGGTACTGATGGGTGAATACGAAATGCTTGCATCTACCAGTTTTCGTTTTCTAACAGATTTGTTCAAACTGTTATAAGTGTCAATATGTTTTCCGTTACGACAATCCTGAGTAATAGAACGCAACTTGCTTTTAAATTTGTGGTCTGCTCAACCTTGTATTAAAAAAATATGTTACACATTTTGGTCAAACTGTTTAATGTCATTCCTATCAAGTTTGTTGCGTATATTCCACTGTAGAATAACACCGTGGCTGCTTCTCAGTATAATATTCGATATCAAGCGAAGTGTTCGCCTACACATCACAACGTGGGTGTAAATATGTTGAGGTTGGAAGACATAAATTTCAACATTTTCTATAATTATCCATGCGTTGGCTCCACAGTCACGTGTGACAACTCTACTCAGGACAACACTATTTGGTTACTAAGGCTAACAGCATTACTGCCTAAATTCCTATCTCTTCTTTTTCATGACGGAGATTAGAACATATATCACCTTACGCGCTTGTGCCAAAATTAAACGAACTCATGCTTTATGGGGAGATTATTTTGTTGATTCACGATGATTCATAAATCTGCCAAACTACTCAATAGTAATACAAATTCTATGCTCAACAGTGGCGTTGGTGGATCCCAGCGTGAACTGTTTGAGAAATCCTGCCGGGGCAATCGATCCTCTGGATCATTTGGTGGATTCCATATGAGACAGTGGGACGGTTGGGTAACCGAGTCCAAATGTGAAATTTCCGAGCTCCTGGCGTGGCTTCGTAGCTCAGCTGGTAGAGCCGTTGCCTCGTTGAGGCATGGTGTGTCTGTCGCTGGTTCGAATCCAGCCGAAGCCCTGACTTTTCACAGTTGGGTCTCATCTAGATTCACGATGAGACGATCGTGATTTTACACCCTTCGGAAGTACGTTGTACAACCGGGTGAGCACTGGATTCGCGAAAAGTTCATACGCTACATCCTGCTGGACGTGTTTGTGACCACGCCGCAAGGGATCTACAACTTCCGAATAATACAGTAGGAATCCGGGTACCGCTGACTGACTGTACCGCTGCTGACTGTAACCCGTAAAATATATGCGTCCCAAAGTGTTACACTATATGTTTCAACCTGTGCACCTCTTTGGTTGTATAGAGAAATTTTGTCCACTATATTTCACACAGGTTTCTTCTAGGCTAAGACCTGATGAATTCAAGCAAACCAATTCAGCTTCGTCAGTGTCCTCTAATTCCCCTCTGTTTATTAGTTGGACCACCAGTGTAGGAATGTCTACAAGATAATGTTTCGAAGCTTTTGTATGATGATTAAATTGAACTAGAGGAATGGCGTAGCACGCTTTTTGTAAGATCTATGTGAATCCACCCAAAAAACCCTCTAGGAATACACAAGCAAGAAACATTGGTGCTTCTCTTGTTGATATCAAGTCAGTACTTTAATTTCAGCCAAGGCGGGTCAGGGCTTATTGGTGCTCGAGTGAACAGTTCATTCTTTGTATGTATGTCGTAGTGTCGTTTTCCCTTCGACTGACCAGCATAACTTGGTTGTACTGGCTTTAAAAAATTATCTATCTCACTTTGAAGGCTGGTCTGATTGAGGCTCTCCATCTTGAAATAGTGCTATTACGCAGATTGATTTGCACATGCTTCTGGGTTGTGGAAGTGGAGCATATATCTAGACAATGTTAATACTGATGCTTAGTTTGGGATTTTTAGCTGACTCAAAATCGACGAGCCAACAGTGACATTACTGGTGAGTTGACGTTTCTTGATGATGGTGCAGCGACCAGTTTTGTTTATTGCTGACTATGTTAGAGTTCCGACTACCATTTGTACTGTCTTCGTTGTGAACTTTTGTCGTGTTTAAACGTTTGTTTGAACGAGTAGGGTTACTGACAAGTACCCTACACACTCGAACGTACGACTCACGTTGGGCGCTCGCCCATCGTTCCGCTGTGCTATCGTTTTATCATATTACTCGTTCACACACACACGTCGACTTTGCGTGTCGACAATATACTCCTTGTTTATTCATTGTATCGTTTTCAACCGGTCGTTTTCGGTTCGCTTGATCCTACAGTGGCGTTATTACTGAATAATGCCCTTCGTTTTTACTGCACTTGGAGATGTGAATGAATCCCATCCACTAAATATTTTCCAACACCTTTCTTGATGAGCAGTCGATTTTTGGACACAACCCCTTACCGTTTTGCAAAACAGCCATTCAACGCCGTCTCATGATCCACAAATGGTGTGTCGGAGCTATAAAGATGTAGGGCATCTCATTTATCATGGAAAAACTGCTAGTTTTCCGCCAGTCTTCTACTGTTTGTTAAAAAGTTCTCGTGGTGGTACACTCAGTTTACACTCATCAATTCATACCAAGTCAGTGGTTTCGTTTCAGTCTTCGAAGTGTTTGCCAACAGCTAGCTGTTGTCGGTTGGTGGGACAATGGAACCAAGTGATTTGATTTGAAATGCTCGTATACACTTGTGACAATCAGCACGACCCTATTTATGACATGTTGCTGACACTGTTTGCCAACTCGACTCGGTTAGATGGTCTATTTCGAGTAGTCCCTTTCAGTTGGAATTTCGGCGGATTCGTTCGGACTCCGGATTTTGTTGTCTGCTCATCGTTTATGAGACAGTTGTTAACTAGGGATTCTACACAAGCCCTCCTTAAAAGGTTCATAATGACACTACAGACCTCCACCACTGAGGAAGCTAGATCTAGACTGCCGGTCTCATAGCTACCCCCTTCTATAAATGTGTACTTCCTTGTGTTCATTAGCATCACAGTGTGGTCATACGAGTTCATAGATATTGTGGAGATAGGGGACTCGTGGTCTGAGTAGCTGTCTGTGGACGTACATACGCTAAAAAACGAACGTACCTGGTAAGCAGTCTACGTGAATCGGGTAAACAAACAATATACTGGATTACGAACGTTCTGAAGTCTCTGCGAGTTATCACAAGATTAAATGTATCCTTACACTAATGTCGCAGAGCAGAAGGGAGAAATTTATCTAAAACACCAGCTTCTCACTGCGACAACTTTCTTACTAATACAGCTCGGTCGTCTTAAATATTCGTATGGAAGGCATAATCTTAGGCTAGTAATCTCAGTCGTAGGAAAGACGCGCGAAAAATACCGCGCATAATTAAGTTCGTGATATTATTTTAGGCAAATACATATGGTACATATTTCCATTGAAAGATTACTGAACTGCGGGCATGAAAATGTCGATGATTAATTTTCAACCAACCGAAGCTTGGGGAGAAATTCCGCAATTATTCGATGTGTTTCTGGAAGTAAGTAACTGATTTTTCACTTAAACTATTACAGAAGACTGCATTCGCTATGAATATCGCGTTGTGGTTGAAAAGGGTCAGGTCGGATTTGAGCGTTCAGGGCATCAGGATGGCAATATGGGTCTTTGTCACCAAAAGAGGCCGTGCCCATAACGTGAAGGATACCCAAATTTTAGACGTGATCAGTTCAACACCCAGTAAAAAATCTGCACGCGGTGGTGAGTAACGGTCAGATCCCTCAGCCGGTGGATTTCGAACAACCCGGGTGGCCGAATGAGTCATCGACCAATGAAATGGAACTAACAGGCGAAAAACAGCGAGCGAAATTCCACGACAGAAATCGTCAGCCAAACACACGGAACCAGGCAGAAGTGCGCATGATGTTGGAATGAAAACTCGCTCCGCTGTGGACTAGAGTTCCGGATCATAAACGTTAGTACGGGTGGCTCGGGAATGTGCGAATTGGACAATGAAACTCTTGTTTCAATAGGCGACTTTTCGCCACATTATCATGGCAACTGTTAGAGAGGGGGGTGTCACCGTCGTCCTCGTTGTTTTCTGTTAGTTTCCTGAGTGATGGCATGCAGTTACGTTTTTTAGTACAACTTCATTGCTTTCCCCAAATGTATTTTCACTTACTCCGGCAACGGTGACGTGTTTTCGGTCGTACGATAACACATACGTTGATCGTTTACGTATAGTGACTGTGGGATAATGTGTCCTCATTTCCGAGCAAGTTGTAGGATATTTGTATTGGGAGATCTGTACAGGTCCACACCATTGCTTTCGTTCCAAAGAGATTAATCCCACGCTGCATTCCCATCTTTTTAATGCAGACAATGTTCCCGCTCACTAGTATTCGAATCAGGATTATGCGGTGGGAGGGTTGGTTTGTGCTGCCCGTCAGAAGCTCTTGTTATATTGCGCTTAATGAAGATTAGTGTCAGACCGGTTGCGCTGTTGCATGTCACTCGTGTTGTGACTCATCCACTGTCTCGTATCCTGTATTTTTCATTAATCGTTTCTTTGTAGCATGCCTCCTGTTTTTGACAGTTACGTCTTACGCATGTCCTTCTCTTTTATCTTTTACGGACAATTGTGACGACTTCTTACTTCAATTTAGACTGGTAACTAGTCGCGTGACTTCTTGTTTATTTTGACCAGTGGGCAACAAAACATGATGTGCCTATTGGTTTATTTTTCTTCCCATTACCCTGCTTGTAGTCGGTGATACTAAACTTTCTTTTATACGAGGTCTACCACATTCGAGGGGAGGTCTGTCTACAGTCATTAATGCAAATATGAACTTGTTTTTTTAACTTTGTATAAGATGATCGCCATTCAAGTTTGCTCATAGCTTTCGCGTTCAAGCAGACTTCCCTACCAGCAGTCTACACAACGGAACCATACGGAAATTCTTCACTTGCTACATCTTTCCAGTTGTGCATGCCCTTGTTAACACCGGAGGCCGAACTCTGCCCCGCGTCCTCGTGAGGCAGCCTGTGGACCACTGCTGCATCCCCACTCTATATTATACGCAGTCTAATTATTCTAATTAACTGCATAGCCATTCTGTCTGACGTTGTTATTTCAGAATTACCAGTTTCATTGCTGGTTCGTAAACAATTAGCATGTTCACACCTACTGGATATGACTTGAAAGCTGAACAAAAAGTTTATTTCCAACAAATATACAAAGTGAGGAGTACAACCCAGTTAGTCCCTGTCGATATATCAAAGAGAATAGGTAATTGTAGGAAGGCAGGAGGCGATGTGGAATGATAGGGCGACCGAATGAGTATGAGCACTTGTCGAAAGTTCATTTATGCGCGCTGATTCACGAAACAAAGCGAAGTGATACGCCCAGCTGGAATTGGGAAAAATGGATTGTTGAATTTCGGCGTTAACAACACTTGGTCTTAAGTGCACACTAAGAGTTATGTATGTGTGTATATAAGCCAGGGTAAACAGCCCACGAACCAACAGATTATCAACACAGATCGTATAGCAGGATCTCAAAGACTGCAGGTGACGGACACTAGCAAGCACACAACACAAGAGGTGTTAACAATTGAGGAAAAACAACCAATTGGTTGGGTGAGAGCGAAGTAAAAACTTGATTGCGTGACTGGCACAACATAGTCTGATTGAGTGAGTCTGCTCGTTCTAGGAAGTGGCCAAACATTCAGGAAAGTTACTGAGGAATTCGACTCAGACAGTTATCGTTATCCGATAACTGCAACCAATAATGGTGTCTGTCCTGTGACATTAGGAAACAGGATCTGTTAATGATAGAAAATATGCCGCTAGACTTTCGCATAAAAAGACAAAACAACTACTTGTGATATGATGTATACAATTAGAACGCCTTAAAAATAGATCCTGGGAAAAAATCTATGTAAATGTCAATCTCTCAACACGAAATGTGACGGCGTTTAGTTGTTATTACCATCCACCACGAGTGATCGGTACTGATTAATGCTTCACGTGTTGTTCACGATATCTTGTTGTCATCGATGTTCAGAAAACGATTTAGTGGCAAGACAATTTTCCATCTGAATTAACCATTCTCATTCTAATTATTGGATCGTTCAGGCTCAAGAGTATATAGAGCTTTCCAAGAGGTTGACAGATTAGAATTACATCCTTGAAAACCCCATTATTCCATCTGTCAAGGACGAAGTATTGTCATAACACTCACAGTTACTAGGTTTAGGCACATCCCCTTATGCAATTAAGTAAAAATATCTTATTCAAGTCAAACAGTGGATAGCGTCTTCCGAGTGTGTACACTTCCACCTGAACTATAGGCTAACACACTGTTTTATGCAATAAATTGTTTGAATGACATATATGAACACCAATGGATACCCAGACTGAACAGGTTGAATTGAAATCGAAATCGTTTGGCTTACATCACTTGAATTTTGGGTCTTGTGTAATCTTAGGCAGAGTTCTCTCTACAGTGGGAAACTCCTGAAATTAGACTCTAGTGTTAAGAATAAAAACGCGCCTGTTTTCGAAGAAACCAGCCAGTTATGTAAGCTGCTCCCTTACTAAATTTAGCATCGATAGTGTCATATTTGAGCGACAAACATCATTTCTCGAAGACCATTAAACATCGGTATTTTCGTGCCTCCATTCCCATAGGACGCTCGCGGAGATTGTAAATTCTGCTCCTCTCTAGGCCTGGTGTACATCTGCAACTGCTCATTGAAACAGTGGATCAGCGTGGCTACGGCTGAACGTTAGGTATTGGGTGGCAAGTGTTCGACTGTATTTCCATTTCGGCTGTGGTTCGAACGGGATTAATCTAGTGTAACATGCAAGCCGGCTGTTTCTTCTCTGATTGTCCGTTACACTTGCGGACCAACTGTGGGGTAACGTAGAGACACCGGGGGACAGCGTTCTTCCGAAGTAGGGGTTCCAACAAGTCCTGTAAAAGGAAACAACACAAACAAGCACGAGCCAAATGCCCAGTAAACTATGCACACGACTTACACAAACGAAAACTGAAACGGCGTCGACAATACAGCAGCACGCCCCTGTTACACAATTTAAATTCAACCCGTGGGCGCTTATTGGTTTCGATCGCACATTACAATAGCATTACTGGTGGACACTATTGACATCGAAACGGCTACCTAGAAAGGAGAAATGAGACACGCCAATACCAGTTACTTTACCTGTTCCAATGAATGAATGTTTGTGTATGCACACGTTGACTACGTGAAGAATCTTCCATAGGTTTATCAGCGTTATTACCTACTTCAAATCTGACGATGTATGATAGCATTAAAACACTTAGATAGGATAAACATAAACATTGTTACTGTTTAAAGTTAACAGTTGGACGACCATGGCAAGTCTCAAACAGCATGTCGAAAACGTTCGTTTTCTGATTATCCGGTAAATAATGTAAATTGGTTTCAAACTAATGCTTTATTTGAAGTTTCTAGCTTAGGAATTGTAAACCTACTTACGGTTCATCGGTTAGCGGTATTTCACATACAAAGGTGTTGCATAGGTAAAACTTTGAATCGTGTCAGAGTCATCCAACACAATTTGTGTGCAATAACTACAACTGCGATAAAACTCCCACGCTCGGCCATGGATGATAAGTTGCAAATCTACAGTTGTAGGCCAAACTTTGTTTCCAACCGAATGCATTGATAAAAGGTTCCGACTTAGGGTCTCTACCAGGGTAACTTTATACATGGTTTATAAATCCAAACTTCCCAGCGACTACTCAGGACCGGCTCTGCGCAAAGTAGTTCCATCATTCTGATCAGCCGTCTTTCTATCCACTCTGTGCCTTACTTTCGTCCCCATTTTTACAAGGTATACATTTGGCAATAAGCAAAAAAATACGAACATTTATCAGATAAACCCTTAATTAAAAAGCTTTGTTTCCACCTTACCCTGTGATGAGGAAAGTTCTCAATGCTCACTTACTACATAAGGTTCACCATCAATAAAAGATTGTTGGTTTTAATAACTTGTCTTGGGATCAAAGCACTTTGCGGTAACAGTAATATGGCAATGATTAGCCTCAGCATCACACTTAGTTCAAGCTGTGGATATGTAACACACCATCTCCCGCTTAGGCTGACGAAGGCAGGACAGCAATATGGTCGACTGTACTGTGGTGCCTCTTAACTAACTGCAACTCGAAGGAACAATCTGGCAAACGGTTTGAATGTTGTGTTTGTGAAACTACAACTGTATTGACCTGTGGATAACCCCGGTCTTCCTGCTGTACGATGTGTAAAATCCTTCCCAAAATCATAGCTCACATTGTACATAGGATCTTAAGGATGTTTACCTGCCGTCTGCTTGATGCATGCGATCGCGTTTGTTTGTTTGCATGCTTGTCGGCCTATGCGCGCCAATCGCGCTATATATATTCTTCTGGCTTGCTCGCGCGCTCGACGGTCGGATCCTCAACCTCCCTAGCTACTTCGCGTATCGGTGTCGTTTAACGCTGATCGAGACCTATTGTAAATATTGTATAATATATTTTCGGTCTCCCGCAATTCACGGTATTTTTATTTTGCGTCTGGTATTGTTGCGTATACCTGAAAAAGCGCTAATATAGTGCACGTACGTACTAAACAACGGCTTGATTGTCACATTTCGCTTGTTCTTGCTTTCATATTAAGAACGAACAGCCGGACAGGCTTTGGATGTGAAGAACTAAACTAAAGTCAGTGTCACCTTTATGTCTCGATTGCACTTTACAACTGGAACAATTGTCTCATCGATTCGCAGCGGTTTCTTTTTCAAACTTAACAAGAAATCAACCTCAGATTTCGACTTGCTCACTGACCCAGCACTCAAGGGTAATGGCAATGACCACCAAATAGAAACCCGAGGGGATGGTGTCCAGCAGTGTGACCCAAACTGGGCATGCTGTAATGTTGTGCAGGCCCTGTTCACAATCCAAAGTCGGCTTGGTGGCCTGTTTGTATAAATACACGCACACAATGTCGAATCTTCCGTACGATCCTATATGAAATTGTATGCCATCACCTCACACTACTGACCCGAGTGAGTGCGTGCTTGAGTGGTAAGCGAGACATAAAGTATCCTCAGAACTGACTTTCTGGGCTTACGCTGGTCGACTCTGATAATGAATCAGCTGGTAGTCCACAGATAACAATGGACGAAATTAGTAACTTATCAGACAATATCTAGAACGAGCATCATAATGTTGGTCTAGCACTGGTGTATCTCAAAAGCCTTAACGCGTATAACTCTGAGTATATATAACTCATCGGACATTTAAAGAATTAAAGCATCAACCACCTGTTCATAACGTCCGAGACCATGATAACTAATTTTGCACCGAAAATCCTAGTAAACTATACCATGTTTAGTACCGAGACTATCTTCAAAGGAAATGTGCTCCCGTGTACAAAAAGTACCCAATCTGATCGCTAGGGAATCTAGAAGAATTAGTGGTTATTTAAGTAGGTTTAGACGTATTGTCATGATTTGGGAAAAACTTACCAGGCTCGATTAAGGGACAATTTGTCTGGTCTCAAACAAAGTTCGAGTATTAGGATGCTAAAGTCGGAAGTGGTTCTAAACACATCCACTCGTTCTTTATATTTACTAATATTTAATTTCGTCTCGAATTGTTACATTTGTATACAATGACTGTGTGTAACGACGAGCCACTCTGAACAGGTAAGTGTGTAAGATACAAGCAGCTTCCGAACGTAAACATGCCACACAAACCTTTCAGTAATACTTGTCTTTCAAGGATTCTAGGGAATCCGCTGCATACTCACATGTCATGTATTGTCGTAGTTTGATTATATCGCGCATCAGGAGAAGTAGTTTCGGGTTTTTTTAACAACTGTGTCAATGAAAGGGCCATTTTTGGTGGACATTATAAACCTATGCTGGTGGGTCATTGTTGTACCGTAAATCAGAACGCAAAGCAATCGTAACGAACGTAAACAGCATGTATGCAATCTGACCCACAGACGTAACACGTGACATTAAACCAGTGAACGAGTTAGAGTTAAACCAATCATAGTCGCGATGTAT
The DNA here is from genome assembly GCA_014338405.1 of Paragonimus skrjabini miyazakii. Taxonomy (NCBI): domain Eukaryota; kingdom Metazoa; phylum Platyhelminthes; class Trematoda; order Plagiorchiida; family Troglotrematidae; genus Paragonimus; species Paragonimus skrjabini miyazakii. The sequence goes on along the minus strand of JTDE01007006.1, from coordinate 25,887 downwards.
C
>JTDE01007006.1:1989-13314 GCA_014338405.1 Paragonimus skrjabini miyazakii | reverse complement strand
GGCCGAGCAAATAAGGCCTCCATTTTTCCAATGTCCACATGATCGCCAAACACTCCTTCTCTGTCGCTGAGTAATTTCGTTCACCAGGAGTTAGTACTCGATTGGCATATTCCACAATACCGCCTTCCTGCTTCAGTACAGCTCTGATTCCCACATCGCTCGCGTCCGTCGCGACAACGAAGCTCTATCCAGTCACTGGCAACTTCGGGGTCAGTTGTCCTTCCTTCATCAATTGTTGGATCTCGATGAACAGGATCAAGTGGATGCAATGTGCAGCTGTACAATTGTGGTGTACCTCACGTCCTCGTGACCGTTGGATTTGCACGTTGTTGGCTTGTTCATCATCCGAGGCGCGGCGTCAGAAGTGGTGTTGTTGCCATTTTGGTCGACTCCATGTGCGTGCGTCACATGCCTTTAAGTTAACGAGCGTGAGTTGGCTCAGTTGATGCGCGCATGTGTGCGTGCATGTGACCTTGCCTCTCGCAGTGTTGAGGGGAGAAAGCGTCACTGTCTGTCGGATGAGTGTAGGTGAATTGCGCCAAGCGGAGCCTGTGTGTGCAGATTGGACAGGGCCTGTTGAATCACGCGCTGACCTGTGAAGTGCGTGATGTGTCTGTGACCTTGAGAATAGGCCAGGGATACGTGAGTGAGTGAGACAGTTAACATGTGTTCTACTGATCGGATATGGGGCGAATCGATGGCTTGGCTTGAGCCGTCCGGTTTAGCGCAGGGTACTGAACCGTCACTAGCACGGTGATTGAGTGTTTAGATCGGCCTCGACCGTTTAGATCGCAACCGAACAACACGGCTTATTTAATGGTTAATTGAAGAATTCACGTTCTGTTTGTTGCTGGGACCTCATGCGCCTTCATATGTACGCCGGGTGATCTACAGTGGAAGAAACGATCTGAAGGAGATGCTTATCAGGCGACTGCGGGTAAAAAACAACTCAGGTGGGGTCAAGTGAGACAAACCAATGAACACCGAGGGTATGTCGTAGCGGCCCGGAAGACTTGTTCTTAAGAAGTACTTTTCGTGGGAATTGTACAACTGCAACAGAGTTAGATTTTTGTTTAAACAGAGAACACTATAAACAGGCGACGCTTGTTTCTAACTCCTATGACTGTGGCAACGGTTGTTATAAACTCAAATGTAAGTTGACAACGATATTGTGCAGAGACAATCAGCATCACTTGTTCAGTGGTTGTGTTGGCTTTCGAACGAGCATTGGAGGAACCATACCGTAGAGTTGGTGTTAGAAGCCGACACTCCTAACGGGACAGTCTGGACGCATCACGCCACATCGATCGGCTGGCGCAGCTCGGATGGTATGGCCGTGGGTGGTGGTACGGCTCCACTCAGCCAATCAGATTGCAGGTGTGCGGTCGAACGCCTGTGCTCTATCTGGACTGTGTTTTTTTCTTGCGTTGCTCTTTGATGTACACCGTAACGTGATTTGCGCTGACACCTTGACTGCCATACATGACTGTTTCATTTGATTCACTCTGTGTCTGTCGGCCGTCTATGGTAATCGTTTTGTCCTAGAGATCTAGAGCTTCTATGGCCTAAGTTCGTCTCACTCGTCCAATAAACAGTGTTGCCGCGTCTCTTCTGATTTTCCCGGTTTTGGGTCAAGCGACTGAGCGCGTATCCAAGGTGACGGTCCAATAGTTGGCTCTTATAACTAGCCAATCAAACCAACTTGACAGTTGGGTTAAACACTGCGAAACAGCTCACCTGGCGTGAATCCGTTTACGCGGAAAATGGGATCTGAATGGCAATGCAGACAATTCTTCGTCGGACACAAAAGCTTAAATTATTAATTGCGAAATAATGACCCCAGAAATGACAGTATTACTCCAGACGGTTTGGAAATCTGAAGAGATAGCTGATGGTTGACATCTGTCAACGGTCATTTTCGTTTTCTAAAGGAAATCCAAGATCCACGTGTCAACCATAAAAGCACGCGTCTTACCTCTTCTGAATTTAAGGGGTCTACTGATTCAGTATCATTTTGCATCCCTTAACTGATGGGAAACCAGATGTGCGAATAACAAGCAGGTTTCCGCCTTTTCCGGATGGAGGTGATGTACCTACATCTGAAATGCACATCAATGGGGACATTGTTGATAACTATACAGACTTCTACCACTTGAGAAGCAGTCGGTCACTAAGTCTGTCCGTGAAACGCGAGTTGCGAGCTCGTGTGGCGAAGACTAACACTGATTTCGAACGTCTCAAAAGACACGTCTGGAAAAATCACAGCCTAGAATAAGACACCAGGATGCTTGTCCACCGCTCACTGATATCGTCTACGTTGTTGTACGGCAGTGAAAATTGGACATTATATCAACGGAATGTGCGGTATCTGAACTGTTTTCATCTGCAAGCTCTCAGACGCATCCTGTGTATTCTTCGGTCAGAGATGGTCCCGACAGCTGATGTACTCCGGTGAGCAGACATAGACGGGATTGAATCCAGACTCATACTCAACCAGCCCCGTTGAATAGGATAAGCAAGTCGGGTGAGGAATGAATGGATTGCTGTGCGACTGCTGAGTGGGCAGTTGAGAGGAGGTAAGCGAAAGAGTGGTGGCTGGAATCCGCGATGTTGTGATGTAATCCAAGTAACTGTTTCTCGTTGTAGAACGATTGTAGATTGCAGGAGGACATAATGTGAGACCGAATAGCGTCGAAGATTACGATCCGGATGGATGTCTGAAGGATGAATGAATGACATTGGCGTTGTCGTGAATTCAAGCTGGCGATGCGTGAATGAACTATGGGTGTCATAGGTCGTGGTAACATGAATTTGGAGTTGCCATGAGTGCGATCGCGAATGCGATGAACGTCTCGTGTTTGTAGGTCATCAGTACAGGAGCCCGAAGTTATACAGACGGATAGGCAACTGCTAACGATTCCAATCGAATTACATAAAGCTTGACAGTTGCCGTCTTCTTGGCATCGTATAACTACCGCGTTTTGGTGCAGTCACCTTACCATCAGGCCATGCTACGAATTAGGCAATGATCTTACATCAGCTGGATAACACCTATCGTTTTCCAGGATTTGCAGCACATCTATTCACCTCTCTGAAGTTTCTGAACAGATACTAGTGTAGTGAGAATGAGCTATCGTGATGTACTACTCACACCGCGGCTATTAAGTAGTAGGATCAGAGCATATATTTTGACATCGAACAAGCCGCAGGAAAAATGCTGGAAAAAACATCGGAGTACACCATCGCCTAAAATGGTCCTTGCTACGTAGAGAAACTGAACATTGCCGTCTGTGACAACACAGACGGTCTGGGACCAAGTACCGCGTGTAAATGAGTGGTTTTGTTTGTGGTTCTGTTTAAACGCTTAATTCATGTGTTACTATATCAAATAAACAACTCTTGTGCCAACCGCGTTCTTGGCTGAGAACAATTGGTGCCATGGCCAGTATTGGAGGAAGGAGATCCCATGGCCACAACTGTTCGAGGACGGGGACGTCTGGAGCTTCCTGGGTGATTTGCAAGACGTGGCGGAGACGGTAGGAGTAAAGACCGACCGGGCGGAGCTGGCGGCCCTACGGATGCTGCTCAAGAGCAGGGCGGAGGTGGTGCTGGATGCGGCGCGAAGCTGGAGTAGGCTGCCGCGTAGGAGGCGCTGATCGCCGGGTTCCGCAGCCCCGCTGACTGCCAGGAGTCAATGCGGTAGTTCAAGGGCGCCATGCTTGGATCAGGAGGTGACCTTCTGGTGTATGCGGTGTCACTACGGGCAGCGTTGTCAACAGCCCTGCCACATTTTGACCGGGATTCGGAACAACATATGCTGATAGATCAAGTCTTGGATGGAATGCCACCAGCGGTGCTTGATCAGCTCAGGGTGGCTCTCATCGCACATCTAATGACGTTGGAACAGCTGGCTGATGCGGCTCGGCTATTACTAGCAGAAAACTCCCCGACAGTCGGCGATTAGAAGATGAGTGAACTGAGTGAAATGAATGACCTGCGGACCGCAGTGGAAAAGTTGACCCAAGATGTGGCGGCTTTGAAGGTGAGGAGGGAGCAGAACCGTGGCGACCTCTGTTACAGATTCGGAAGACGTGGACACTGGCGAAGATTTTGCCCGCGCGACGAGAAAAGGGTTTCATGTAAATAAGCGTATTGCTGATTGTTTTTTGTCTGGGAAGGGTGATCCGATAATAGGGGCGGTTGATAAGACGGCAGTTCAGGCGAGGATAGAAATCAATGGTAGCTCGGAGTGCTGTTTGATTGACACTGGGGCGGTGGTTTCATTGAGTGGACCGAGGCCGGGAAAGGTTTTACGGCCGTGAAATCTCCAACAAGCCAGACCAATTTCGACCATTCGGGTCCAGAAGAACTCCAGTTCACTTGCAGCCTGAAATCGAGTGACAAGTGAAGGACATGCTGAAGGAAGAAATCATTGAGGAGGCTGATAGCCCGTTCAATTTTCCTGTTCTTTCGGTGAAGATGCCCAATGGTAAATTTTGATTTTGAGTCGACTTCAGAAGACTCAACGAGATTACAGTCGATAAAGTCGTAGCAGTGCCAACCATGACAGAAGTTTTCGACAAACTACAGAACTCCAGGATATTTACAGTGCTAGACATGCGGTCTTGATATTGGCAGGTTCAAGTCAAGCAATCGGACCGAGACAAAACGGCGTTCACAGTGGGAGATAAACAATATCGCTTCAAACGTATGCCGTTCGGACTGTCTGGCGCCCCGTTCACTTTCAGACGTCTGATGTTGAAGGTGCTGGAAGGACTGAACAATGCTGTTTACTATGAACACGATATTGTAACCTACAGCGCAAATGCGATAGTGCATACAGCACACGTTTCAGCTGCGTTGCAGTAGATTGAAAAATCCGGCCTACAAATCAAAAGTTCAAAGCCACAACTGGCGAAACGAACGGTAGTACTACACGGTCACAAGGTCGGTCAGGGTGAGGTCCAACCAATTCCCGAGAAACTGCTTACAATCGAGGCCATTAAAGTGCCAGCATCAAAGAGGACGTTGCGACAGTTTCTAGGTCGCGTCGGGTTCTATAGTCGCTTCGTCAAGAACTTCAATGAACTGGCCAGCCTACAGTACAAAATTCTGAAGAGGCATTGTCAATTTCACTGACCAGAAGAAGCCAATCATGCGTTCGTCGAGATCCAACAATTGATGAAGGAAGGACAACTGACCCCGAAGTTGCCAGTGACTGGATAGAGCTTCGTTGTCGCGACGGACGCGAGCGATGTGGGAATCAGAGCTGTACTGAAGCAGGAAGGCGGTATTGTGGAATATGCCAATCGAGTACTAACTCCTGGTGAACGAAATTACTCAGCGACAGAGAAGGAGTGTTTGGCGATCATGTGGACATTGGAAAAATGGAGGCCTTATTTGCTCGGCCGACATTTCCATGTGGAGACTGACCACAAGCCGTTAGAGTGGATTAAATCGGCGAAGGATCCCCGAGGGAAACTGGCTTGTTGGACATTGCGATTACAGTAGTATGATTTCACAATTCGCCATGTAGCTGAAAAAGAGAACTATGTTCCCGATCTACTTTCCCGAACGCAGCACATGGATGTGATTGGAGTCAACAGTATTGAACTGGAGAACGACTCCGGGAAGTTACAGGCTGTGCAGAGGACGGACCTGACAATCCGAGTGGTGATTGATCAACTTCTATCGGGAGAACAACCACCAGGGAACAAGGAAATTCCGGAGGTGAAACCTTTCAGAATGCACTGGTCGGACTTGCGGTTGAGTAGTGCGGGCACTTTAATGCGCCGACTGGGGGATGGAATAAGCGTGCCTGTTATACAGATGGGGTTGAGAGAGAATTGTGAAAGAATGTCACCAGTTGGCACATACGGGATGTCATCGACTTTATGAAGTGCTGAGGCAAGGAGCATACTGACCGGAAATGAAGAAAGCACGTGAACAATTATGTGCTGGCGTGCCAGCAATGTCAGCTGTTGAAGAGTTACAACTACCCCAGTCAGTATCCTACACAACCAATTCCTGTCAGTGAGGTTAGGGAATTATGGTCGCTGGACGTAATGGGTCTCTTCCCAGTAACCACATCCGGAAACCAATACATCATAGTCATGACGGAACATTTCACAAGATGGATCGAAGCAGCCGCTATATCCGATCAGCGTGCAAGCACTGTGTGCAGAGCGGTAATGAGACACATTGTTGCAGATCATGGAATACCGCGAAGCATATTGACTGATCATGGTCCCTGCTTCGAAAGTGAAGAGTTTCGGAATTGTCTGGAGCGTTTGGGAATTAAGAAAATTCGCACAACGCCATACCGTCTTCAATCGAATGAACTGATGGAACGAAACAATCTCATAATCAAGGAATGGTTGACGGCCAAAGAAGGGAACTGGGAGGAAACACTACCACTGATTCTGTTGGCCCACCGCTGTTCGCCTCAAGTAACAATGAAGAAATCGCCGTTCGAGTTAATGTACGGGCGCGTGCCATGCTTGCCAGTCGAACAAGAGATTGATTTTTGGGGAGACCGACGAATGAACATGCGTGAATTAGCAGAAGCTCGAAGAGTGGCCAACCGAAACTTGGCGAACGCACAATATGTTTCTAAGGCGCAGTCAACGGCAAGGTTGTCAGATCGAAATGCGGTATTTGAAATTGGTTCGAAGGTTAAATACAGAGACAGGCGGAGTCCAGGCGCAACAGGACATGGATCTAGGACCTTCCTGGCGTGGTGGAGAGGACCTTATGTGTAGTGGATCGCCGTGGTCCAGTGTATCTGACTAAGAAAGAGAAGATTGAACATCGAGTACACGGAAGCTATCATTGTAAATGGTATGACATTTCGTACGCCAATACGCAGATCATCGAGAGAGCGAAGAGAACATGAACGGCTTTTGTTGCAGCTGGAACAGTCTTTGCGGGAAAGGAGTGTAGTGAAGATGAGCGATCGTATTATGCTACTCACACTACGGTTATTCAGTAGTAGGACCAGAGCATATATTTTGACATCGTACAAACCACAGGAAAAATGCAGAAAACAAACATCGGTGTGCAGCATTGCCCAAAATGGTCCTTGTTACTTAGAGGAACTGAGCATTGACGCCTGCAGCAGCCGAGACGGTCTGGGGCCGAATACCGCGTGCAAATGAGTGGTTTTATTTGTGGTCCTGTTTTAACGCTTAACTCATGTGTTACTTTGTCGAATAAACAACTCTTGTGCCATCCGCTTTCTTGACTCACAACACTAGTATGCCATCAGTCGAAAATTAACAACTATGTAGGCCAACAAAACAGTCGGTAGTGGAGCGATCGACATTCATGCATACCGGGAATCAATTTTGTCACACCGGTTCATTGTTTCATGCTAAGCTGAGAGACCCAACTGCAAACGCACATTTTGTCAAGCAATAGGGTAAGGTGGCAAACCACCGCACATATCTGCTGAATATGTTAGGTCACGGGATTTATGCATAGTCGAAACTTTGGCGAAGCACAATAATACCACAGATATAAAGCCAGCCTACCAGTGAACGTTTGACATGTACGGACGAACAGTGGTTGAGAACAGACCCCACGCCACTAGTCGACCCGTTTTGTTACCGCTCATGAACCGGGACACGGACGGAAAGAGTTGCTGCCCCGGACCACCACAACAGAAATGATTGCGAATTCCTCACACTCCGACGCTTGTGAGAATGACTAGATGGGTGGATCGTAATCGACCAGTTGATTGGGTACCACTGCATATGAACTACGGACCTCACACTATCATCGCATTGTTACGCAGTGGTTTTCAGGCGGTAAACTTAAGCCACGATATTCCCATAGAGATTTGGAGGATGGATGGATGTCCGGAGACGTAGCTGTTTTCTCACTACATCTTGAGTTGCATTCGATCATTTATTCATTTCAAATTTCTTCTATTTGTTACGGGGATACACTGAATGCACAAAAGTCATCCGTTCAAAAAGTACAACCACTGTGATCTCTGATTGGCCACTCTAGTGGCCAAGAGCAACGGCAGTGACGACAGTTGACAAGGTGCCATTCTGATCAAGATTATTTTCTTGTTACTATTTCGCTCGTTTTTATTTGATGTGAAACAGCGTGATGAAGAGTGACTGGAAACCGGGCTCCGTGTGTGCGAAATTGAGACATTTTTGAGAGACTAGGTCGCAATAATTTGCATCTTGGATCACCTATTCCTGGATCACATTCACTATGCTCCGCTGGGCAATCGAATTCATCTGCCCAATTCTTACCCATGCAGCAGTAACTTTTTCTGGACGCAGCATGCATGTGTCGGTAGACTGTTGGACAGGTTGATTCATTTTTATTCCACCGGTCGCGGCAAACTCTCCGTCTGTTTACGAGGATGTGACGCCAGTCATGACAGTCGCCGACAGGTGGTGGAGGCAGTTCGATTGGCCGACTGCCCGATGTGCCTTCTCGTCAAAGCGAGAGCGGGCTCGTGTGGCGGCACATTCTCGAGACATTCTGTGTCGAGCATGTGCGTGCATGCAGATCACGTGCTGGCATGTGTGTATCCAGTGTGCCCGTACGAGGATATGTGGATATGGGCGGTTGTAGCTGTTGCATGTGTTCTGCCTTCTAAAGCATGTTGTTTGACCAATGACTCGGGCAGGCAGGTACTTCTGTGTTATCCCGTCATGAAAGACGGGCGATCGGGCAGTCAGCCACTGAGTAGACGGAATCGGATTTCTATTTCTTAGGAAATCCGAATCATTTTGCGAAGATGGTGTTTACTTGAGGCGTTCGCGTCATGTATCGTAGAAATTTCCACACAGACACAAATGACTATTATTTCCTGATGTATCTTTTTGCATGGATTAATTTACGTAGTTTGTAAGTAAGAAGATGCGCAAAATATCTACAATGTTTACCAGTCAAGTTCAGCTAGAAGGTATATTTTCGATATATTTTCTCTAGGAAATGTGGGACTTGTTTGAATTCAAGTGACTAGGCTTTCAAACATTAGAATGCGGTCGTACCTGATGTGAATTTGACGGCGCAGATTTCAGCTTGGATGCTTATTGTGAACTTAGTCTGGAGTCCAAATCCCGTTCGTGGACAAGTTGTTCATCATTGGCTAGCTCTAACAAAGTCGAAATCGAATCTGGTGCTTCTTTTCAAAAAACTGGCTGAACGCTCCATGTAAACGTGAAAACTGTCATTAGGTGTATCGGTGAGATTACATATTTTCTAACACAATTTTAAGAGTTCTAGAATACTTATCGATCCATTCATAAATATCTGAAATACAGCCTTATTGCTGTTTACGGTTTTATGGCGTGTTTCTGAAGTAAGCAGAGCCGTATTACGACCCCACATCGTGAAATCGCTGTGTAATTACTATGCTGAGCAATATTCTTGGTATCATTCAAATTTAATCCGATGGCAAGCAACTTCACAATCTGTTTATAACAGGTTCGATAAGTGCATGATGGCACATCAGAAAATCTGTTTGCTCGTGCCATAAATTGTCGGGTTGGCTTTTTTCTGAAGCACACTGTTTTTCAGTGCATTCAAGCTCCATGTAGGCAAACACGTGAACCTATAAACAAGAACGTACCTAACGGTCTCTGTCCGTATGTCTATAAATATAGATTGCATCGCTGTTAGGATTTTACAGACTGTTGAAACGATCATCGGAATGACTATTGTTGTTGAACCCGACAAGTTTCCGATGCATGTTCGCTGGATATACTCACTCATTTGTGTGAGCATCTTCTTTTTTTTCTTATCGTCTTGCTTACTGGGATCTGTACTATATATTCACTGTCGTCAGACAATTCACTCAAATGAGCCCAACAGTCAACAGTTGGGACCAGTGCGGATTGACACTGACGCTGTTGTACAACGTGGCAAGCGAGCTGTTGTGGCTGCCATACTTGACAGAATGACGAAAGTGCTCACGCAAATAGACAACCGGATTTCCAGGGTACAACAGCAATTATACAATCACATGATGCAAACAAACGGTAAAAACAATGTCTTTTGTTGTTTTCTATTTGTCACAAGTTTTGTGTTGTGTAAAATAACTTTTTTTGGGAAAGCATAACCAACTTTTTGTCCGGTGCACAAGCAATACGTTTTAATTTGCTGATACCACGTTCGTACATCATAATGTAAATGTAATTTGCTCATTAACGGAGAACGTACATCTATGGGTTAATGACATTTGGCAGTTTGCACTCGTCCTAACTCATTTCAGAAATCAGGTTTGCCTTCTGAGTAAAGCAATCAAATATGGTTGAGCAGAAGGTGTACTGATTTACAAATCAGGTTTCACTTAACCGTTGCTGAGACTAATATTGTGAGCCAGGAACGTACGATTGCTACTTCTCACTACACTAGTAAGTACACTGTGTCATAATAGTTCTATATTATACAACTAATGCTATACCTGTCAGTGATGGGGCTAGAATGGTGTATTCTGCGTCATTAACATTCTCATGTGTGTACAGTATTACCATTCCCGTTTGGCCCATAAACCACTACGTAGCTAGTTTTCCTTTCTCCGTGAGTTTGTTGTTAATGAGACATGAAAGTTGTGCAATAACTTGTATTGAATTTGCACGAAAACGACAAGTTTGGTATGCAAAACTTTGCGAAGCATATTAGTTTGTTGATTTATTTGCTTTAAACAGTATGTTGTTCGCAATAGGCTCGTGTCCGTAAGAATTCTCCGTGAGTTATGTTTGAACATCATCAACATCAAACACTCATAAACTGCGGTAGAACCCCTGAAAATAATATGTCAAAACATGATCCAAAGTGGGTACTCAGGCTAGGATTACAATGGCTCAAAAATTGCGTGTTGTCAATCCTACTACAGAAGTTAGCATGGCATTAAGTGACACATGCGAGTAGTAACAAAACATCACTTCATATCTCACTACAGCATGCCGAGCGCATTTGATACTGTTCTGATAAACTGCACTTACAATCGTCCATAAGGTCATTTCCCCTGTTACTTCCACCTTAGACTCCTAAATATATACCGAATATACAACGTTCTTTTTACTCGTCAATGACATTAATTTTTCACTTTTAACAATCCGTTTTGTATGGCTTATTTGTGCCTTCATAACATCGATCCAGTCAGCCGATCATCTGCAAATCTGTCAATTTCTTATCGATTGGAGTTAACAGACAGTAACTGTGTCTCCATTTCGAGACGATCGGGCAACCTGATCATTACTCACAAGCGAAAGTGGTTGAGCGTTCACATATGATAATTCGGTCGTGCCTAATGTGAGGTCAATGGCGCAGTGGTGGACACAGTTACCTCAT